>JAOTQE010035340.1:9213-21603 GCA_025631205.1 Nesometra sesokonis
GAGCTGGCATAAATATTATTAATAGAGGGATTTGGACCACTCTGAGCTGGCATCAATTAATAGTGGGATTTGGACCATTTAGAGCTGGCATCAATTTATAGAGGAATTTGGACCACTCTGAGCTGGCATCAGTTAATAGAGGGATTTAGACTACTCTGAGCTGGCATAGATTAATTTTAGTGGAATTTTGACTAATCTGAGCTGGCATAAATTAATAGAGGGTTGGACCATTCTTAGCTCCCATAAATTAATAGTAAGATTTTGACCACTCTGAACTGGCATCAATTAAAAGAGGGATTTGGATCACTCTGACCTGGCATAAATTAATAGAGGGATTTAGACTACTCTGAGCTGGCATAAAGTAATAGTGGAATTTAGACTACTCTAAACTGGCATAAATTAATAGTGGGATTTGGACCACTCTGAGCTGGCATCAATTAATAGTGGGATTTGGACCACTCTGAGCTGGCATCAATTAATAGTGGGATTTGGACCATTTAGAGCTGGCATCAATTTATAGAGGAATTTGGACCACTCTGAGCTGGCATCAGTTAATAGAGGGATTTAGACTACTCTGAGCTGGCATAGATTAATTTTAGTGGAATTTTGACTAATCTGAGCTGGCATAAATTAATAGAGGGTTGGACCATTCTTAGCTCCCATAAATTAATAGTGGGATTTGGACCACTCTGAGGTTGCATATATTAATAGAGGGTTGGACCATTCTTAGCTCCCATAAATTAATAGACGATTGAACCACTCTTAGCTCCCATAAATTAATCGTGGGATTTGGACTACTCTGAGGTTGCATATATTAATAGAGGGTTTGACCATTCTTAGCTCCCATAAATTAATCGTGGGATTTGGACCATTCTTAGCTCCCATAAATTAATAGTGGGTTGGACCATTCTTAGCACCCATAAGTTAATAGTGGGTTGGACCATTCTTAGCTCCCATAAATTAATAGAGGGTTGGACCATTCTTTGCTCCCATAAATTAATAGTGGGATTTGGACTACTCTGCGGTTGCATTGCAAGGTTTGCGCTACAGTGGACACATGAACCTGGTTAGGTCCTAGCAAGTAGAGTAAAATAGTATTCATTAAAATGTTTGTTGTTGATTTTAATCATATAATACCATAAATAATAATAATTACATCAGATCAGCCAAATGGTAATAATAAATAATATTGCAACAGTTTTATTATATAGTATTTCTTTGTTTTATACAATATATTGTATTGTATGTGTACTATGGAATTTGTTCTGCTATCAGAGATGTTTATACAGTACAAACCTTTAATTATACATTTTGTTTCTTAGAACTGTTCACTGGGTGTATATCCATTATGCTCAACTTGAATTTGCAGCTCAGTTCTTGAAATTGACACAACTTGTTGTCGTCTGTCATTTCTACCTCTCACGCTCTCTTCGCTTACTTAAAAGAGAAGAACTTAATACAAAGTAAGTCTCATTCACGGAACATTGTCTAAAAATGTAATACATGTACTGTACTACTAGTACAGCAGCAGGAAGTGGTGATAGGTAGCGTAACACCAATCAAGAAGGAACAAATATCTTGAATATTTAATTTCTATACCTTGTTTCACTAACCATCCAACACAGAAAAATAGGATTTGAAAGAAAAATTTCATTTTTGGCCTGTTAGAGAACCCTCCAACCAGAATTATTTATAATTTTGAAAAAATAAATATTTTGCTCCAACTTCGATTCATGAATATTGTTTTTTAAATATTCAAATATCGTGTTAATAATGGTTATTTATTTACATTAATATCTTTCTTCAAAAATGTTTCCACTGCCATGAAGATACAACTTGCTAATTGAAAAATAAAATTTTATTTAATTTTTATTCCAACCTCCTTTTGCTGATATAGTCCCAAAAAAATCTAAATAAAAATTACAAAACAGGGTATAAAACATTTTTCCCCAGGCAAAAATATTCTAGAATTAGGGTATTCATTGAACAAAAAATCATACAATTTTAGAAAAACTATTGATTTAGTTAAAAGGGTTTTCTTTTGCTGTCATATTACCTATTTGTCCTTCAATTTGACATAAAAATAGGAAACATCTTTTGGCCCATCTCCAGGTCAGAAACAGGAAGTGCAGTGGAGGACGATAATTAATTGGCATTGCTAAATGAACAAACAAGTTAAATACTGTCTAGATTTTTTTTGTACAACAGAAAAAATTATAGCCAACTCCAATACTTTTCTGTAAGTTTTTTTTTTATTAACCTGCATTATTTATATCATAAACTGTTAGCTATGGTAAGTGTAGTATTTTGTTTAAAATTGTGTCAAGTTCTCGTATATTGTTAGGGTTGGACATTTTTATAGCAGGTGGTCGGGATTTTGTCTTGCAATAAGCACCGCCCTAGAAGCGTCAGACCAAAGTTGTTTTTTTTTAAGATCTGCTCTGGAATAAGTGCTGTGGTGCTTTTTAAGGGGGAGCTTTACAGGCATTAGTTCCCCCCTAAAATTGATCTTAAAGGTATTTCATATCAAGTTGTAATGGCAAATGACAGGTACATCCTGGACCTGCCCTCATATGTAATGAAACTTGAGAAGAATGGTTTTAGATACAAAATGAAATGTTCAAGTAAAACCATCACCTCAAACCTACAAATCATTTTTTTTTCTATTTTGTATTTTTTTCTTGTATATATCTAGTATTACGGAGCTTTCACATCTGCGTCACAGACATACTGTAGGATGAAAAGCAATCAACTGTGACCGCCCTGATACTCTCCTGTGGTTCTCAACACTCGCTATTTCACAATTGAAGAACGAACGAAACAATTATCGTTTGTCTCAAACCGCATTCTTAGACCACTATGAAATATGGCAGCAGATAATAATAGTTCAATAATAATAATAATATGTTACTATGATCAGTAAAATTTAAAATAAAAAAAATTATCTGAAGCTATAGTAATAAAATTAGCTATGCCTAGGGCCTATCTCTGTGTCTAATACATGAGGAAGCTGGTTTGTTTACGCTTTTCCACAATTAGAGATTGCTGATTGGCTGCTGAGTTGTTCACTCATGATTTACCACCGATGATAAATTGGACAAAACCCCTTTGTGATTTTGCCACAAACCCCAAACTGCTGGGGGTTGTGCATGCGCAGATCAATTTTCATGTCAGATTATTGTCTCTGTGTCCTTCCATCACTGATGTGAAAGCTTGGTATTGTTCTGGTGATGCAGACAATTTCCACTGATGAATTAAGTTGAATTATTTTGAATTGAATTGAATTATTTTGAAAATGAAATGTCAATTTATATCAGTAACTTTGTACATATATCATTGTACCATTAAATTGTAATACGGTGGTTTATATATAATTTTGCAATAGAAAGTATTAATTTTGCCCATTTTTTTTTTTCAGGTATTGCTTATGCATGGTAACTTAAAAGCATGGAGGCTAATTTATTTCCTCCATGGTAAAAGCATTTAAATATGTAAATGTACCTTTACATTTTTTAGATGGTATATTTGTTTCTGACAGGTTGTTGGTACCACTGTGTTTGTTCTTTCAAGCATACTTTACCACTGTTGCTATATTTGGGATTGTAAAAGCTAAACCAACTAAAACAGAGTGCAATGGTATGTAAAATTATATATTTATTTTATAAGCATCATTTTGGCCACTGTCCAACTTTCTTATGTTTAATAAATCACTGGCCAATAAAACAAAATTGTATTGACACTATTATTAAACAATATGTCCTTTTACCAATATGAAGATTTTACAGTTGATTATTTCTACTTTGAGACTTGGGTCATATAGAACTATACAATATATTCAAATATTTAAATAAATCGCGATTTCACGATTTCAAACATTTCGCGGCCTTTTATTTTCGCGATGGGACGTTTTAATAAATAACATTTTCGCGATTTTTACCCTTTAAGTTGCACACAATGACTGTTATTTTGTTTATAAACTTATGTTTCGGTTGAAGACGATGATGTTAGTTTTGAAAATTGTCCATAATGGCAAAGTCTAGGCCTGATTCACCTACCTCTATGAATGATTTACCGATTTTCCTAGCGGATCTTGCGATCCTTGTCAACGAATCGCTAGGCAGGCTAGGCCTAGAGGCCGATTTTGTGCGACAAATTCCACGATTTTATTCACCAACTTCCGCGTAGAATTCCAGCCCTCCATTAGGCTACGAACGTTTATTGATCATTTATGACAAAAGTCTGCTTTAAAAAATCTGAGTTTTCATCTTATTTTAGTTTAAAATCATTTTTTATTTGCCCATGTGTTTGTGAACTGACCCGACAGCAAAGCGACCCCGATGTATAGTGCCACCGTTCTTGTCATCTGAGAACAAAGTGTCTGCGCCCAATGGCTTCACTTGAAATATTTGCTTTCAAAATAATGATTCATTTTATCGATAATAAGGAGATGTTGAGAGGCAAAACTCATAGAAGAGATGCATTTATTACACATCGTTTTGCGAATAGTAGCAAAATTATTATTTCACGAAATAAACATGTTTTTAGATGATATTCTTAGCCTCACTATATCGGACTTCTGTTTGTCGGGGACCACGTCATGGTGGGTCCTGATTTCGGCAATTGCAATCATATCGATAGCAGCGATAGGCCAAACAAAAAGAGACAAGATCAGTTATTTTATACATTATGATATCTTTAGTAAAATCTGTTTTGGCAATCGCTTTTGACCAAAACATTTTTGCGATTTTCGAGCGCCCTTAATTTTCGCGATCGTTGGGTATTCGCGAAAATTAAGGGCGCGCGAAAATAAAGGGTTTTACAGTATTTACTAACCATAGTACCATCCTTCAATGGGCTGAACACAACAGCATTTACCACAATGCTGAATACCTGCCAAGATTTGCAATGTTGAAAGCGGTAGCTGCCCCATGCCGGTTGTTGGCCGAATGAACGTCAGAGTCCACATCTTGTAGATTTGTCATCAGCGGACAAGCAAAAAAAAAAGCGGGGTGGGGGGAGGGGTGGCAGGGTGGCATTTCGCTACGTCTCTCAGCGGTATCGAGGCACCTATTCGCTCAGTATTGTGCACAGTAATAATCTTGTATATTTTATATACATTTCAATCTACAGTTTCATAGTTTCATTTTCGGTACAGTTTTGTAAAAAGCTGTAGGTATGGCTTGCAAAAGCGGTAGGCGGTAGGAAGGTCGAAAAAGCTGTAGCCTACGTGGCCTAAATCGGTAGAGTTGACATCTTTAAGCAGCAGCTAACACAGTATCAACTGTCTCTGAGTAAATGCAGGCATTTATTGAAGCCTGGTCTGTACCTCTACCAGGAAGTAATCTCCATTGGTAGATACTGTATGGCCACACTGTACTATGGTCTGGCACTGGATGTTTCAAAGTCAACATAAAGAGATGGGGTATTAGTGACTCTGACTTCTGCCGCTGTGGGCAAGTACAGACCCATGATCATATCATCTATGAGTGTACTGTATTAGAATCTCCCTGTCCATTGTCTGAAGCCAACTCTCTAAAATCAGACCCTCTAAAACACTAAATGTCATGCTACACCGGACCTAAAGTCTCAAAATCATGAGGTGAAGTCTGATGAATTCACTCTCTAAACCAATCTGTTTAAAAAACCAAACAAAATAGGAGTTCCGAATGGTGGTTGGTTTTGCATCAGAAAGGTTGAGCATCATTATGTGGGTATTTCCCAATTAAATTTTGTTTTAATCTTAAGTTAGCTTTCAGTTTCAGTTGTACTGTATATTGATTATAAATTTGAATAATATTATCATAGCACAAGGTTATCAAATGATAACAACTTTAGTAAACCATAAAAGGGAAAGCAGAAGTGTATTGAAGATTGGCTTATGAAAGTAGTGTTGAGAGTATGTAGTGACATTTATAATGAACTATATTTAATACTGCATTTAATCAGATAAAATGTTAAGGGTGTAATGTGTAGGCTGGGCACATACAGCATCGTGCAACGGTCGCACGACTAAACCGTTGCTCCCTATGTGTGTGGTTTCCAGACGCGATGATAGTCTTCTACTCGTCGGCCGACTTTTTTTTAATGATTCAACAGGGAACTCACTAAAAAAAACCGTCGTCCGACGAGTAGCCGTCATTGTGTCTGGAAATCGCACACACAGAGACCGATGGTTTAGTCCAGCGACTGTCGTACAACCGTCGCACGATGCAGTGTGTGCCCAGCTTAAGATGTAATGTAATGTATATATTGCCTTATACTGAATAGTCGCAATGCACTGTGGACTAGTTGTTACACATTCATATGAAATTTTCCTCCCCAAAGGGTCACGTCATGTCATGCAGCAAGTACTTATTTGGACTTTCGCGCTTCCATCTGTCTTCAACAGGGGTCATTTGTGAACCAGTACACCGGGGTAACCCTCTGCTCATCTCAAAAGATGCACTGAGTTTTTTATAGTAGACACAAGCCATTTGTGTACACTGCCTATAGTTTATAGTTTTACGAGAAATATTTGATATACCACCAGGGATGCAATTATGCTGGGCAAAGGTGTGTGGGGCCGCCTGCCCTAAAAATTGCCCATCCACCCTAAAACTTATTTTTGAGGCCTTCCACCCAGCCTAATTCAACCTAATACCCAACCTAAGGTAAAATACATATTTTAATCATTTTACAACTTATCCTTAAATTCTAGCTGCCCATCATGGGATTTTTCTAGCTACATCCATTACCACCGAACCTGTGCTGTTGATTTTGCTGTCTTAACCACTTAACCATTCAATCCCCACAGTTGCAACATACTGTATAATGCTTCAAATGTACTTAATACTCGGTATCATTTGAGAACACAGAAATTGGGCAGAAGTTCTCAGGTGAGACCACTATCCCAGTATCTATATCACTAAACAACTCACCTTTATTTGCATTAATATCAGTCCTGATATTCCTGGTTTACATTTATGCCAGATTAATTTGACATTGAGGTAACAACTTAATTTTAATGGAATTGTATATACAAAAACGTTTGCTACAAAATCTAAAATGAGACAATTTGTCAATGGAATATACTGAATGCCTAAGGGCTAGTCTAAAATTTGTAGGAAATTTATTTAAATTTGTAAATGTTTCTGAATGTCATTCACTCCAAATTGTCTAAACAAGTGAATATCATCAATGATCAAGTCAAATGAAGTGCCTCAAGAGCAGTGGTATATTTGATTGAATGATTTATTTTTTTTGTATGTTGTAAAGATAATAAAAACATGACATATTTTCATTTTATTTTCATCTTCAGATCCATATTGGTTAATGCTGTCGACAGTAGAACTGGTTCTTGTACAGATTTTTCTCTTGTCTGGGGTGTATATCACCATGAAGTTAAATGAAGTGACAACTCTTGAGAGTGCAAGACGAGCTCAGAAGAGGGATTTATGGTGGTAAGTTAATACGTTTACCAACTATGCATGCTGTGCAAATTTCGTGTTTAATTCAAACATTTACTGTATAGTTTATCTAAACTATGCCATTGTGTGATTAGTGTGTCTAATTTTACATAAAGCTTAGCAAAACCCAGTTATACTTAGTTTTACAGATTTATTTTTGGAAAGTCGGTTAAATGGTGTGTTATATTATTAAAAATACTTTTTACTTAGTAGGATGTACCTGCAGACAAAAGTTTAAAAAGGTTTTTTTTAAATATAGATAATGATTATTAACATAATATAAAATAAATTTGTAATCATCTCCAAATGAAAATGAAACGACTGAAAATAAAGTTGGTGTGTTTACACATATATGTAATGTAGCATAATTGTTGACTAGAACAATAACATTATCATTTTGAAAATACAAACACTATTTGATTGTCTTCTATGTGTAGGGAATCCACCTCCACACGCTATTAAGTCTAATCATTGGATGCATATTAGTTTGTTTTCTTTTTCTCTTCCTTTCATAGCATTATTATAGTGTTTGAATTATCAACCATTGCAACGGTCATTTTTGATAGCTATATGAAAGCAGGTATGATTTTAATAATTTAGTTTTGCATTTTATGTTTTTACTATTAACTGACTTAAACAAAGGAAGTTACATCATATCGAGTGTTTATCCCTTCCAGGATGTCTGACCACAAAACAAAAACATGCTCAAATAATATCCAGGAAAATGATTAATATATTATTTGTTGGGTATAATTGAAAGGAAACTTTAACAAACAACTATAGTATGTATATGGTGAAACTGTATTTCTAAACCTTTCATGGTACTACCGGGGGTAGGCAAATGTTGTTAAAAGGCACTCCTCTAGTATTTCCAGAGAAGGAGAAATATTTCTTTAAAGATATTTGACTAAACTACACATGCCTTCTATTATATATATATAGTTGAAGATGTTTGCAATTCTTTCAAAAACGTTTTACCTGCTCGCCATGCCCCCTCTAAATTTTTTATTATGTTGAAACTTTTCGTGATCCTGCCAACAAACGTTGATTTGTGTCTTATTTTTTACTAAATGATTACATCATTGCATGCATCTTCTTCATTATAATGTGTAATTATTGCAGCAGCAGTACCAAGATTAACAGCCCAGTGGACGGTCATGTGGCAATCTTTTTAAATTATTTGAGTTATTTATTTAAAATATTGGTATATATATTCATTACATGCATCTTCACCATTAGTATGTGTAAAAAACATGTACTAGTGTTTCTTGGAAAGAAAGTAGCTATTTTCACATTCATGAATAACAGGAAATCCAATATGGCGATTGGTAGTTCCAACATGGAAAATTGTTGTCACCAGTCTCGTTTATCTTTTAATTCAGTTTTACAAAAGCTAAAATGTTAATGCACTGGAGTTTGTTAATAATATGTTGGTTTTTTTAAGGTTTTGTGAATCAGGATGAAAATGGAAGTTGTAGCGGTAATTTTGTAAGTATTAAATATTATAGTTTAATTTGCTTTCTAAACTGGAGTATAATGTATTTATTGTATTTCATTGATGTATTTACATATTTTCTGATATGTGTTCTATTGTTACTTATTTTATAATATGTTGTCAGTTTTTGTGAATATATTTAGTATGAATATTTTATTTTCAGAATCATAACCAAGTCTCATACAGTATTGTATATCTGCTGCTTATGGTAAGTAACTATCAAGCTATATCTTTTTTATTAAATATAGTACACAGTACATAGTCTTTATGTATTTAGTGGACTCTTTCTATAATCATTACTCCCCTAATGGTCCTGATATATTTGTTGGAGCCAATTAGCACCATTTGTAAAGTTGCCCACATGGGCTATACCTGGAACATGCAGTAAACTTCTTAAGATCTTCTTAACTATTACAGTTAAATGTAGCAGCCAGGCTCCAGTGGCAGATCCAGGGAGGTTTCCCAAAATGGTTGAGGGCTACCTCTGAAAAGGCCGGCTGCCACACAAGAATATGAGTACTAAAAACAACTTAAAACTGCTAAAATTGGGCAATTTTGTTTTTCTTGCTTTTCAAATACAAATATAGAACCTCTCCTTGTTGGACAATCCAGTAGTTGATCTGGGCTGCCAAAACTTGGGCCCTGTAGGCACTGACAACCCCAAAGGTATACCCTGGATTTGTCCAAGTCTGCCTTGTTTCTATTGATTGCTTATTCCTTTACAAATCAACTTTTAGTTTCTGAAGTTCATTCATAAATCTTTTCATGATTTGTCCCTATATTATTCTTTAATTCAATTACATTGATTTCTGTTGTATTTACTTTCTCACTTCTCTTCCTTCACTATTCTCAACTGCCCTATTGACTGTTTTAATCATGTATATGTTTTTTTTTTCTCTTTTCGCTGTTTTATGAACTAACTTCAAATGTCTGTGCAACTCTCCATTACTCGCTCTCTTATGTCTTTGCTCAAATCCAATCTTTTCCCATTGTTACTTTCTTACTCTTTTACTTTTTGTATTTCTCTTTCACTTGGTTTTTATCAGTTTACTTGCTGTATATGTACTATACAAATGTATAAAACATACTTTATTCCTACTCCTGAGTTGTGTACCTGGGCCTACAGTTTATGGTCCTTGAAAAGGAATAGATGCAAGCCAGCTGCAAACCTTTGCCGATATTTTTGCTTTAACTTACAAAAATATGGCATTTATATAAGCGCTTATTGCTAAGCGCTGCGCAATCAGTACCCCAGTCATTCGAACAAATGCTTATGGAATAAATACAATCCATTCCATAATGTTGCAGCTGTTATATGGCATTTGCACCTCCCAGGTACCTGCTTGTGTCTTGCCTAGAAACACAGACAGCTGAACAGAGTGAGCCTCGAACCACCGACCTCATGATTGGAAGTCTAAAATGTAACTGTTGCGCCAACTGCTTCCACACACTCTTCCTTAACATTAGGCCCTATGACTTCAGTAGTATTACTAAGTTAAATTGCTTTTTGATTACCAAATTAGAAAATTTAAGTTTTTTTTTTAAATTTAAATTACTTTTATAATTATCTATTAGACATTCAAGTTGGTGATTCCAATCGTTGCATTATTGGTTGTTTTTCACCCAGTACAAAGGCTGAATGATACAGAAGGCTCATTGATATACTCATTCCCAGATAATGAAGATGGGGTAAGTTATATATTATTACCCAAGTTGTATGTATAGTGTACTAATTTAACATTTGGGATTTGTTAATATGTGATAGAAGCATGCTTTTTGTTGACTGTATACACATCAGTTATACATTTTGGTGGTTACCAAATTCGTCAAAATATACCCTTCAAAGTTTATTGAACATTTCTATACCATTATGTCACCATTAGAATTAGCAGACACCAAATTAAACGCCCTAAAAGTGGATTCGCAATGAAGAAATCAAAAGCCATAAAAACAAAAAAATGGCTTGATTGAACTACAATATATGGCAGTGTAGCATTCTCCCGGGAAGAAAATTAAGAAGAATGATTTATAATATTGGTATATGCAGATTGAATTGGACTCTATATCATTATCATTTTATTGAACAGTTATTAGAAGTTTATGTTTTTATTTTTCATTGAGTCCAAATGCATTTAACATATTACATGAAGTAATCCATTTAAATCATTAGCAGACTAATCATTTTTTGATATATAATGTTAATCATCATCTTATTGTATAATCCTTTTCTTTTGAAGACTTTTGCATCAAGGTTTAATTCTGCCAGAGGTGTTTACCGCCCTCTTTACCAGCCAGATTCTCATGGATTCAACTATGGTACTGTGAAGGTACCTTCAGCTGCACCAGGTCCAAGAAGAACACTGACTATGCCTGCAATGCCAACAATACAAGAATCTGCAGAAGAACACAAGATATATTCTCCAAATTCAAACATAGCTATTTCAGCATGAATATCCCATGTTTTGCGATGATGTGAATTTGAATCTTTCAAATGTTGGACTAGATTAGCTATCAGTTCATCCCCTGCACAAACTTTCAACTGGAGAAGGCATATGACATATTAGCAATGATGTTATCAGAAAGATGACATATGATGAAGATGCATTTATTTCAACTTTATTTTAAACTCATAGTCCATATCCATATAGCATATAAGGTCCCAAGTTGTAAAAACAGAATTCCTGGAAATTTTCTTGTCGTCATTCTACCGTCGTTTATATTGTGTACCCTTCCTAAAATGCGTGTACAATTACATTTATTTAAAAGTTTAATACCCTGCCTGTTATGAAACAATAGTTTCTAACATGTATTGTCACTGTTAAAATGTGCTATTACTGTTCCCCAAAACGTTGTGGAACTTCATAGTTACTTTCAACCAATATTTTGAAATAAATAGGCCAATTTATGCTGTGAATGTGAAACTGTTTACAAAACCTTGAGAATTTCTTGGAGAAAACTAAATTTCGGAGGAAAATTTGATAATTCCGGGAGCCCAGGAGATGATCCAAAATTCCTGGAGACTCCAGGACAATTCTGGAGACTTGGGAGCTCTGATATGAATAGCGAATTTTAGATTTGAACTTTGTGAATTGTTACATACCAGAATAATGTCATACTAAAGCTTTCTACACACATTGCATCATGCCGTTTGTTCACCAGGCATCCAAAGAAGGTGTTCGCTATGAAATTGAGAATTGAACACACATTTCAGTTTTGACATCATGGAATTTTTCCTCCTCTGTTTTGTGATTCAATCAAATTATTTGCAAGTATTTTATTTTACACATACTCTTTGTGAAAACACTGTACATTGAATAACAGCAAATCAATTTTAAACTAGAAATTATGACATAAAATAATTATGCTTAGTCATTGTTTTCAAACATCTAAATATTTTATATATACGTTAGTGTAGTGGACTTGGTGACATTCATTATCATACACATACGG
>JAOTQE010035341.1:0-10168 GCA_025631205.1 Nesometra sesokonis
ATATATTTCTTTGAAACTAGCAAGTTATTTTCAATATCCATTTTTTGTCATTTTTCAAGTGACAATACATCTTTAAAGGAAAGGGGAACTTTCGATAAAATTTTAGGTTAAATAAAGTATAGTCATTCAAATGAAAATGTCACAGGGACGTAATTATGCTTGGCAGAGGTGGGTCGAGCAGCCCACTCTAAAAATACTCCACCCATCCTCAAACTTATTTCAAGGCCTTCCACCCAGCCTAAATACAACCTGCCACCCACCCTAATCCTATAAAAAAGGTAAAAATTTTTTTTTTTATTAATTTAACATCCATCCTTATACTGTTGCCACCAGCCCTTGAATTTTCTAGCTACATCCCTGATGTCATGATAGTAAGTCTGGGGTGGACAGATCTTATTTATTTTATTTATTTCAATCCAGACCAACAGCGAATCATCGCCACTAATTGGCTGGTTAAAATCGTTTAGAAGGCTCTCTAAATAAACCACAGGTTGCATGTACTGGTCTTTAACAAGGAAATTGTCAATATTTCACTGCTTTACTGTTGTCTTTAGCAGAAAAGTTTATTTAAACCAATTAAACAAATATTTTTAGATCAATTTTAGTCTTTAAATCCATCCCTACAAAAAACTTATACATTTATAGGTATAATAAACTTAAAAAGAATGCCTACTGCCAAATTCAGCATCATTTAGTCAAGTTTTTTCTCAATTATTTACTATAAGACTGCTCAAGGTGTTATGTATTTGACGCTGTATATTCAATGACGCTGTATATTCAATCTGGCACTACATGTATCTCAATTTTTCAATGAGGGTAGTGAACTAATGTGAGATATACTGGGTTCACCAGGTGCACATAAGCTAGCTTAGCTACACAGGACCTAGAGTTTATAATCTGTAGGCATACCCAAGGATTTCACTGTTAGAACTGGCCAATCGTGAAGCCATGGAAGTATGTTTCAGAGAAAAGTTTGTAACCTGTAGATCTAAATTGTTACAATTTGGCTGCACATTCTAGCAGTTGTGGACTTATACGGTATTAGTATTCAATTTGAAAGTCATTATTTTATGTCTATCTCTATTGAATGGAGCCTGGACAGCAAGATATAGACTTTTCTTCATTTTTTTTGTTTGGAATATTAAGATATACCAGTAAATTAAGGTAAATAATTTGATTCAATGTTCTATTGTGTTCTATTGTGTTTCATAGGCATTTGTTCCAATGAAAATATAATTATTATTGCACATATTTAGTAGGTATTTGAGTTGTTTTCCTTTTGTATTCTATTGTATTTAATATGTTATATTTTAAACATTCATATATATTTTTTTATGATCCTGTTAATGCCGTTTAAAATCGAGTCAACATCAAGTTACTTGACCACTGTCCCTGGTCATTAATTACAGTAATATACAAATTGACAATTTGTGTCCCTGGTAACCCCAGGGAGATACTGCCAAGCACAATCAAAGATTAGTTAATATATTAGGGATATTACCAATTAACATTGTTAAGTTGGTTAACCACAGAGAGAGGAGTGTTACGAGTTTGCTAATAGCTACTAATACTGTGTAATATTGAAATTTTGGATTTGTAATTTTTTATTTTGTACCTCAATCAAAATTGTATCTGCAATTTAGCATGTTTAGCTGCAATAGATATAATTTTTGTAGTCTGTATTATATGTGTTTTAAAATAAAGTTAATGAAGATAATAACGATATTAATAATAACTAAAGATTTTATTTCTACTTCAAGTAAGATTCCCAAACTATGTCTATAAGACAATCAAGAAAATATGATGCACCTGAGGGTTTATCGTTTAAAGAAAATCACAATCCTTTAATAATTTTATCAATCACAGTCACTTTATAATAATTTTAAGCCTAATCTTTTGCTTATTTGCCTTTTCTTACAAGTTGTGATTATTGGTATAATGCATACAATTTAGCCGTAAAGCGGAAACAGATTTGAAGTCCAATAAATCTATTTCTCTTATTTTAATTTAAAGGGTCTATAGAGACAGGGGTTGATTACTAGAAGAAGGTAATTATTAGGAGAGATAATTTACACTGTGGTCATTTATAGAAATTTCATTTACAATCAAATTTCCTGGTTGTATCAGGTTGTATTTAGCATATATTATACTGTAATCCAATAACAATTATTAAATTTAACTTAAATTAGTTATTATGTTAGCTAAATTAATCAAAACTAAATTTATAGCTGATTAACCTAAATAATTTTGTCAGTAATATTAAGTAATTATTGTCTATTGGCTTTGTGGTGATTGGAATATTAAAAAAATGATGCCTGTGATGCATTTTTGTGAATGAAGCACAACAGGGATAGAATGCAATATCTCAAGTAAATTGAATTTATGGATAGTTGAAATTATAGGCCTTAGGATGCAAATCTGGAAAAGGGGAGGGGGGGGGGGTGCTGGTGGAGAATTAGACGTTTATGGGGTCTGGGGAATGCTTCCGGGAAATTTTGTTCTTTAGATATCTGGAAATGGCCTCAAGAGCGTGTTGAGAAATCAAATCTTGTCTTATGATTGATAAATATTTTTCACTAATAGACAATATTAATAATATTATTTTTTACATTCTGAAAAGGCAGGCTGTAGCCAGTCCGGCCTCCTCTAAATCCACCCCTGCAGGTGCTATGAAAACTGCTATAACTAGTGGCGTTTACACTGATGGTTATAGCAATATTCATGGCAATGTGGGCTATAATTTGAACTATAACCCAATCTAAAAGCAGTCATTATTTTTATGTACCAACAACAATTTTTATGTAGGGTAGGCCTAAGCAGTTTTCAGCCTAAGCTTGGCCTATAGCCTTCTGAGCCTGGCCTAGGGTATGCCTAAATTGCAATTACTAGGCCTAAAATTTGATACTTCACATTGCTGTTCACAGAGTCTATCAAACCTTGAAGGGGATAGCCATTGAGAAGCTCAAACCTCACATTTTTTAATGTGCCCTTTGAAAAAATAACTCTGTTAACATTGTAGATAATGGTAGTGACAAGGTAGATATAGATAGTTGACAGGGTTAATCCTATAAAAACTACCATATCTTATCAAGGGATACTACCAAAGATATGGCAACAATGATCTACAAGTATACATAGAAAAATATAGTCATTATTTAGAATAAACCTTAAGGCATTAATAACATCAACAGGCAGGGTAATTATATACTACCTTACTAGGTAGTTCTCTGTGGTTCTAGGTAGATCTCCCTAGTAATTTAACATGGTAGACCTACCTAGTCAGAGGGTGTTATTTTTTTCAAAGGGTACCTTTGATCTTTTGTAGCTGTGGTTTCCCCGAGTACAAAATCAAAACAAATCGTTTGAAGGCCGGCGATTGGTATTGCCAGAGTCCTGGCGCATGCGCAATACCCTAGTGGGCGATTAGCATATTATAAGGGTGATTGGGATACTATAAAGGCAATTAGGGTACTATAAGGTGAAAATATATATCTCATTATCCAATCAGATTGAGGGATTCTTAGAGTGAGGTAGGCCAATAAAAGACATTTTACTTCCCACTGAAGGTAAAATTAAAAACGTAGAAGTAGAAAAAATTGTACTTTAGAGGAAGCTAGTACTAGACGGAAACACTACAACTCAAAAACAATTAACTGACATTCACGATTTTTCCCGCGCAACTGTCAGAACCTACATCAACACTGCAACACTCAAAATATTGCCATCCGATGAAAATATTCTTAAATGAAACCAATGATTTCATTTTGTGTTCTTGCAAATATTTTGTCAAGAGTATGTTTGCCAAGGTGATTGAGATTAGTATGATGAGTCATTGCTTCCACCGCTAGAGGACGTTAAACCTCAGCGATAATTGATGGCAATATCTGAAAGTTTTTAATTAATTTCTGTTTTGAAACCACAAGTATTCGGAAACAAAAAAGGTGAAAAGAACTTGGAAGGATCTTAGGATTGCAGTGTGGAACGTACAATAAAGGAATATGGAATAGAGCCAGTAAATAACTTTCGGCCAAAAGTAGCAAAGGGAATGAGGTAATGGTATAGTTGGCATGGATATGGAAAGACAAGAGTTCACCTATTAGTATTATAAGAGCATTTGGCTATTTAAGATATAATGATGTAAGATTTTGAGCGTGGTACGATTTTGGGTGTGGTAAGATTTTGGATGTAGTAAGATTTTTGGATGTGATAAGATTTTGGATGTAGTAAGATTTTGGGTGTGGTAATACTGAATTTTGGGTGTGGTAAAATTTTGGGTGTGGTAAGAGTTAGGGTGTGGTAAGATTTTGGGTTTGGTAGCAGATTTTGGGTTAGGTAAGATTTTGAATGTGGTGAAATTTTGGGTGTGGTTAGATTTTGGGTGTTGTAAGATTTTGGATGTGGTAAGATTTTGGGTTTGGTGAGAATTTTTTGTATGGTTCACAGTTCCCGTGCCTTAACCCTCACCCATACAACTCACACAATGTTGTTTAAATATGATGTGTTATAAGACTTTGGAGGGTGTGGCTTTAGGCAAGGTGGGGTATGTGTGGTTGGATGTTAAGCCTGTTTTCCTGTCGATTGTTATTCCAAAATCGCCGTTTTGAAACGGCGTTTTGAATCGTTATAAAAAAGTTAATTTAACTATAAAATTCAAATCACGCTGGACCACTGTATTTCCGCTATTTACTATGCTGTGCGCAACGAAATTCGTAATTCTTTGCGACGATTTAAACTCGCAATAAAACAAATTTAACAAACTTTTCAACTGCAATTTTTAGTTAGATAATTTTATATTTTATGTTCTGAAGCAAGTTACAACTCCCGAAAATTTAACTACAAAAAATGTGTGATTTCTAGGCCCAAAAAAAAATGTGAATTCTTGCCACGGGCAACGTTGCCTCGCGAGCACCCAAATTTAACTATCCAAATCGTCAAAGTTGAACTCAGTTTACCTTTGACGATCCAAATCGTCAAACTTTTTTAGCGTTGAAAGTGACCCCTTTTCCTGTCGATCGTTGTGAAAATCGTCATTTTTCTAAATTAACGATCAAAAACGCCGATTCAAATCGCCGTTTTGGGGATTAACGATCGACAGAAAAACAGGCTTTAACTAATAGGAAAATCTGTAAAATGATACAAAACTTGATAAGTATAATATATATACAGTAGGTGACAGGTGATTGAGCCCATGGACGATCATGCACAGATGATTGGGCTCAAATAAGATGGTTGACATGGAGTTGGATACCATACAGGAGTTGGGCCCATGATCATATGGACAATCAGGCCCAACTCGACAATTATTAAAATCTCATTCCAAATATTATTCTTATATTACCAAATCCAAAACTTTGAAAATATATTTATTTATTTGTTTATTTAATTACAAAAAGGTTACAAATTTTTTTTATTATCCCATAAATTAGCAAATTTTACTTGATCTGTTGACCCACACAACATTTAAATAAAGACATTCGGTCAAAGTGATGATCGACACAAGACAATCAGACCCATTGTAATGGACAATCAGGGAAAATGGGCCTGAACGTCTTGAGCCAGATTGTCCACGGGCTCGATCATCTATAACCCATTTATACAAATTACCGTTTCATTAAGAATACACTCCTGTGCAAATCCTTGCATAGCTTGGGACAATCCTAAAACACGGTCTCCCTAGAAAAAAAAAACAAAAATGGTTCAGACATAAAGTTAAAATAAATTTGCATTCTGGGGTACATACTTGATTTGAGTCTAAATTTGACTTCTTATCATTTGGATCATTCTGGTGGTGATCAAGCAGTACACTGGGAGACAATCCCATAGTCTTTTCCAAAGAATGCATTGCATTCTGGTGGTGATTGGGCAGTACACTGGGAGACAATCACATAGTCTTTTCCAACGAGTTCACTGCCTTCTGGTGGTGATTGGGCAGAACACTGGGAGACAATCCTGTAGTCTTTTCCAAAAAATGCATTGTATTCTGGTGGTGATTGGGCAGTACACTGGGAGACAATCCCGAAATCGTTTCCAAAGAATGCACTGCATTCTGATGGTGATTGGGCAGTGCACTGGGAGACAATCCCATAGTCTTTTCCAAAGAGTGCACTGCCTCCTTGTGGTGATTACACAGAACTAGAACTAGAAATAGTTTTTGGAGAGTTGAGTTGATAGCTGCTTAAAGCTAATTGCACTAGTCAATCTTGGTTACGCTTTACTTGCACTGATGATGCCTAGAAAGCCAAAACAGATCATATATCAGGACAAAGTTATAGTCATTACTAAATTGATATTGCCCATGTTGGTGAGATTGTATCTACTTTTATGGTTAAATATAACTAAAAATGTAGCTACAATGCATTGCTAGGATGTTGTTACTCTATATTCATAAAATATGATTTCATTTAAACTGGTAACCTGGAAAATAACAACTTGTGAAAAAAAAACAATACTGATCTTAATTACTGAAGTATTTAATTAAGACAGTAAGGTATTAATTTTTACCATCTGAACATCCTCTTTCAATCACTCTCTTAAAGTTCTCCTTCGAGAGATAATACCCGGTTTCAGTTTCAAAATTTAACAATCTAAGAGACAATTAGTTCAGTTATTCCTCAAGTTGTCAATCAAAATTTACTTGATATTTTTATTTTTAAAATGTATATACGGCCACCACAGTCTGAAAAATTAGTCGGATGTGTCATCAAGGTTTAATTTAGGCCAGACTTTTTTTATAACTTGTTTCGCAAACTTTTTTATTTACTTTGCAGAGAGGAGGGCGGAATAAAAATAAAAATAAACTTTTATTTTCTTCATTAGCAAAAACAATTTCCAGGGGAATCAAAGTGGAGGATAAGAAAAAAAAGAAAATTTTATTAAAAATATAAGTTTATTTTTGGTAACAAATACTGTTATTCAACTCTACTATTTATTAATTTGGAACTTGGTGGGATTTCTGAAAAAGAGCTCTTGTGTTTAAACGCATTTTGAGGTAAATATTAGGAACCAGACTTTAGCACAGTTCAAGGTTTCTGAACAAACCTGGTTCTTCGGCAATATAGACAAATGTACATGTCAGTAAAATATTTCATAATCGTTCATAATTGGAGGGCGGGATAAAAATAAAAATATTTTTACAATTTTATTTTATTTTTAAAATTTTCGACAGTGGAGGGTGTGCTAACAAGCCAAAAATAAAATTTTATTCTTATTTTAAATTTGAATTTTCGGCGTTGGCGGGTTTGCGAAACAAGGTATAAAAAAAGTTTGGCCTTAATATCCACTAGACAAGTTAGGTTAATTACTTTTAAATAGAGATCAATAACTGCTGAAACATAATGTCAATTTCTTAATTTTATTCTTCTATGATTTGAGCAATGATACACATTTACAAAAATTATGTACTTTCTTGAAACCTACAAATTCCTGTATGGTATCTGGTGGTCTGGTGTGGATAGTTTCCTACCATTAAGTTTAAGTAACATCAAATCCAGTTATTGAGATATATGGGAGTACTGTTAATGTTAAAAATATTAAATCCCAACATGATGGCATGCATTTAAATATTATACTTTCTTACCCGAGATTAATATGTGGACCTCAGTAGACCTTCAGTTTATAAAAAGTTTATTTTACACAATAATGCATAATAATTTGTTTAGATTAACTGAATTTCTAAAATAATTTAAATTTGTGTATATAAAGTGTGGGGTTCATTGAAATGTTGGGAGTTCGAGACTCACTTAATTAGATTAACTTATATGAGGATAGTCATGGCAAAACCACCAAGCTTTCGCACAGGAAGTTATTGAGAAATGAACAAATAAACTGGAAATATAAACAATTACAAAGAAAATTGTTGTCTATTTTGTTTAAAAACATTCGTTATAGATGTCCAATTTTGATAATTGACACTTTACTCCATTTTTCAATTCTCCGATAACTTGGTGGTTTTGCTATGACATTGCTATGACAATCTGTTAAATTTTTCAGACGTAAACAAAGGGCGCCACCTATTGTTTGTGACACACCAGTTAAGAACTCAACAGTACATCTCATAGGACTTCCATAAATGCCTCAATCATGGGACCTAATGCCTCTAGAGAATAAACACAATATCCTGGGGAAGTAATCTATTACTTAGCAGTATGAAATAAATTAACACATTGACACTCAAACCTCTAGGGTACCCACACATACTCCTGGGTGTACTGACCTTTGTGAATTTGCTGACACCTTCACCAACTTCCATCACCTCTCCTGACACTTCAGCCCCTGAAAAATTCAATAACAGAAAAAAATCAAGTAATTAGAGATTCCAATCAGATTTAATATTAACATGAAGTATATTAAATAACTTGATATATCTACAGTACTAGTCACAGAATCTGGAAACTAGACCAGAGATTTTCATAAGTAGTTTAGTTTGGAAAATCCAAAGAACTTCAAAACCACTCAAGAAATATTACTGAGCTGATATTAATGTCCAGTAGTAGTAGTAATATGTAATTTTAATTGCTGGGGCTGATCTAGGATCATGTGAAAGAGGGGTGCAACATTTTGGGTCAGATGGGCGTGTCCAGGGTTTCAAATTTAACGAGATAAAACCTGTTATTTGCGAGTATTTTGACTATCTTAAGCTGTTGTTTTATGCAGTTTGCATGTATTCTATTTTTTAGGGAACACTTTAGAGGGCGGTGTACCTAATATAAAAAGAGAATGTACTTTTGACGATATTAGAGGGAGCGCACGCCGGAGGAAAAGCATGTCACAAGTCAATGAACTTTATAAACTCTGTTAACAATAACACATGTGTACAGTTTTCATAACTCTGGAGTTAGAAACAAAAGTTAACTGTTTTCTTTAAAAGCTTTCTTCATTCAAGTTTCAAATGGCTAGATAATGCATTATGTTTTAAATCGAAGATAAAGTGGACTTGGCTTTTGCATATTCACCAAATCCAGTACTGGAATACTAGGGGTAAGCTAAACCTCACAGGTTTTTAGATTTATGAAAAATTAGAATAATTTCCACTTCAATGAAAATAAGGCAATATTTGTGTAAATTATTGCTGTAATAATTTTACAACACAAAAACAGAGCTTCCAAGTTGGAAAACCAGAAATCCTGAAAATTTTGTCCGGCAGCATTTGTAACTATTTTGTGGTATTGTGTGGGCATGTAAAAGTGCAATTATATGAACAATCCTTTCATTATTACAAAAGAAGACGTGTTTACTATTACGTTTGGTACAATTACTGACAAACAAACATTTAAAATACCAATTAGAGTCCACATAAATGAAAAATAATTTTTTTTTGGTTATATTTCTACATTACCAAAAACCCAGGAAATAATCACGAAAAATTAAAATTCCTGGAGAAAATTGGGTATTTCCTGCCAGTGGAGCTGAGGAGATGATGCAAAATTTTTAGAGACTCCAGCCTAATCTTGGAGACTTGGGAGCACTGCATAATACAAGGGTACATTTAAGTAGCATAAACAATGGAAGATTCCCAAGGGTACATTTAAGTAGCATAAACAATGGAAGATTCCCTTTCTATAAATAGTTCCCGTGCTATACAGAAACTCTGTTTCTGTGTTCATATTCATAGAGGTACTGTATTTGAGTGGGAACTGGTCCATAGCAATCTTGGTGGTGATCTTCTAAAAAAAACACCTCCCTCCAAACACCCATTGATGGAGAGGAATATCTATCACACATATTTTTCACAAAAAGTTGGCAAATATAACTTTGGCAAATTTGATTATATCCTATCAATTTGAAATAAGGAGTGGTTACAACAGTCATACTCTAAAAGAAGCAAACTTTAAGGAAATATATAAATTAAGTCATTGCACTACAAGTAATTCTCAGATAAAGTTAATCAGCATTTCCAGACCTACTTTAATAAATACGCATGAGCACCTCGATGGGAGGTAATCGTGGGCGCAAATATATTAAAGAGGAAACAGTACAATTCCCATACACAAAGTGCAAAGCTTGTGGGGTATGTATGTATGTATGTATGTGTGTGTGTGTGTGTGTGTGTGTGTGTGGGTGTGTGGGTGTGTGGGTGTGTGTGTGTATGTATGTATGTATATATATATATATATATATTGTAAACGTATTGGGACAAGCCCATAAAAACGGAAGGCGGCCATATAATGCA
>JAOTQE010035352.1:0-10167 GCA_025631205.1 Nesometra sesokonis
ATACCCCTCTTTCAGACAATTTGTATGTAAAAGAATAGGGATTCTATCTTGTAATTTGAACTATCCCCCCACTTAGCTATTTTCGTCTATTTCACCAATAATTATGATAGGTAAAATGAGTCGTAAAAATTCAAAAACAGGGCTGAATATACTTTTCATGATAAACTAAAACATATAAGGAAAATATTTTTTTTTTGGGGAACCTGCCCTTTAAATACCATTTAGTATTCAAATAAATGAAAAATACTACATCTTTTTCCGTTTATATTGCTAATTTATCAAAAATACTGCAGATAATCACGAAAAATTTAAATTCCTGGAGAATTAACACCCCATCCCCGCCTTTACATTTACAATTACACTGTATATATTTATTGTTATGTACAGAGATAAACGAATTGGGTCAAGCCCATAAAAAAGGAAGGCGGCCATATTTTGCAGAATTTAATAAATTTAAACATAAAAAGTAGAGAAAATCCGACCAAAATTGATGAAATAATTTTAAATATCGACTGAAATCAAGTCAAGTTGTTATGTACAATTACACTGCATATATTTATTGTTAATTACACTGTATATATTTATTGTTACGTACAATTATACTGTATATATTTATTGTTAAGTATTGTCTTATGTACTGTTGTAATTTGAAGCGGATCATAGCCCATAGCTGGCTTCAGTAGCAATAAAAATCTTGAATCTTGAAAATTGGGTATTTCCTAAAACCCGGGAGATGATGCAAAATTCTTCAGGTTAATCCTGGAGACTTGGGAGCTCCGACTACAAATAAAAAAATAGAAAAACAAGACTAGAACAGGAATTCTGTCAGACCAATTTATTCCAACTCCACAAAGCAGCCATGATTATTTCCCGTAGGAACTTAGCACGACCCTGTAACACTATCGATAATTAGCTATAAATATTAAAGACATCTTTCAATCTATAATCATAATGCTAAGATTTTCTAGTCCAATAATTTATCACCTTTCTGATGCGATGGGAGAGGTGTCAGGCTTTGGGAATGGTAATGAGATAGGCTGATCGGATTCCATTACCAATTTTATCACATTGTCACAGCACCTATTGTTGCTTCATGTTTAACATTACCCATGTAACTGTTTATAACATGACCTTTGCTAAGAGGTGAAATATATATTTTCAAAAATGTATTAGATATGATCAGAGCTATCAAGATAATGAGATCTTTTTTCAATGGTAATAACAAATTTAAAAAAAAAAGAAAATTTTGTAAAGGCTGGCAGGTTTTAAAATGCTCAGAGTCAGGGTTAGGAATTGTAAATTTTGTTTGTCTGTCTGTCTGTAGCAAAATACTGTAATGTTAACATAACCATGCTGGCATTATTGCCAGTCTAACCCTTTCACACAGAAGGTAAAATTTCGGTAATATGACGATTTCCTGTGTGAAACGGTCCGAGCGATAGGCGTAAAATTGGCAGTTTTAACAATAGAGGTACTCAACTTTGACATTTGTTTAGTTATGCTTCACTGCGTAAGCAGGCACACCGTGGAACCTTTCATACCCATCCGGCCTAAGGCAGTGATGGTAATATGACGGCATTTATATAGGGTCTGAGGCGGTCTAACAAATGCCGGCAATGTACCAGCATTGAAGAGAAAGTACCCTTTATTTTTATTTTTTTTATTTCAACTTTATTTATAGAGGGTAACCCTTCCAACTGGACCTAGAAGGCCAGCTGATGTTCAGGGGCCTCTTTCACACATAAGCCGGAATTCGCGAATTACCGCAATGTTCCATGTTTACAGTTCTGTGTTTAAGGGGTTAGTATGTCTCTCTACACCAATATCTCAAAAACTATTGGACCAATTTGCTTTAAATTTTTAGAAAACGTCTGGTTTGGTCTTGGTCCTCAGGCTTGGTGCTGAGATCAGGATTTCCATGCAGATTGTGGAATGTAATTTTAGGATGAATACAGTTGAACCTCCCTGTGCGGACAACTCTCGTAAGCGGACACCTCACATAAAAGAGATATTTTGTTCTTCATATCTAATTAGTGTATTTTTACCACTTGTAACCTGTCACCTCCCATAAGCGGCCGTAGACACTTTTTAGACTTATATTTGGATGGATTTTTGTGTAGTTAATTTACCTCACATAAGCAGCTATACCAGAAAATTTTGTGATTTTTTGTACAACAAATACAGAGGCAGATTCAGGATCCACGAAAAGAGGAGGGGGGGGGGTGCCGTTTTCTAGGTAGGCGTGGTTCCCGGTTTTATTCTGACGAGCAAAAAAAAAGGGTTAAAAAAGATGATTTCTCCATTTTGTTGCCCTGGTACCTGGTATCCTGTTTTACCACTTTTGTATGTCTATTTTTGGTTTTTATGGTGAATTTGGGACCCAACACCCCTATTAGGGGGGGGGGGGAGAGCAACTACGTTTTGACGATAACGGGGAAACGCACCAGCTGCCCCCCACCCATAAATCTTCCCCTGGAATACATACCTCTGTACAAAATCCTTTTACTTTGATGGTGGAAAACCTTTGAAAAAAATAACACCCTTTGACTTGGTAGATCTACCATGTTAAATTACTAGGAAGATCTACCTAGAACCACAGAGGACTACCTAGTATAAGGTAGTGTATAATTACCCTGTCTGTCGATGTTATTAATGCCCTACAGGTTTATTTCAAATAATGGCTGTATTTTCCTTTGTATACTTGTAGAGCATTGTTGACCATATCCTTGGTAGTATCCCTTGATATGTAGTTTTTATAGGGTTAACCCTGTTAACTACCTTTAACCACCTTGTCACTACCATTAACTACCATGTTAATAGAGTTATTTTTTTCAAAGGAAAACCATATTACTGAACCAACTGATCATAAGAACTGATAAATAAAATTTAATAAAAATATACAAATTTGAGAGGCCATTTGCCATGAAATATCAGACATAGTACTGTATGTATGTTTGATGTTACAAAGCTTGGTCCTCTCTATCGGCCAAGGTTGAACTGTGTGTACGAACAAGATAAACAATGTATATTTATTTTGACCTATATATGGTATAAATTTAATTATTAATTTATAAAATTTTATTAACGGAGACAATCATAAAAAAATAATATTTTGTTGAATAATTTTAATATTTTCATTTTTTATTTCTTTAATTTCTTGGTATAAAAACATGGTTTTATCATTGCCATTTGGATTCATATATTGGTAGAATTAAATGAAATTTTTAAAATATAATTAAACAAATCTTTTTATAATTTTAATGTATTAAAAAGATAGTATTGAATTATTAAACATTAAAATAAATAATTATTTATTGATTGTATGCTTTTAAATATTGTTGTATTGAATATGTATTTTCCTCTGTTATTGATGTTTTATGTTTGAATAAAATTAAAATATTATTAAATAATATTTTAAAAAAGAAAAAAAAAATTTTTTAAATATCCCTGTACATTCAATACCCCAACAATCTTACACTGACGATTCTCTAGTATCCATCTTAGAAAACAAAAGAAGTGTGAGCCAAATGCACAAGTCAGCGAGAGATGTCAAGACAGAATGGTACAGACAAAAGAAATGTAATCTCTGCTGGTATAAAGAGAGCACTGAGGCGGTTAATGTACTCTCATAGGCTTTGTGTCCACTCAATTTGATTGTTTACCTCTGTTTTTGTTGTTTTTTCTTTAGGGTCTGTGTTTGTTCTGATCTTGAAACCAATCAGCGTATGATGGACCTCGCACTCTAACTGTCAAAAATGTGTTTTTGGAAAGTGTAGTTCTTAATCCTGAATTAACAGTAATTAAACACCGTGTTTGTTGAGTTGTCCTATAAAAATAAAGAATTGTGGTTACGCATTAATTACAAATTGACAGAATAAAAAGAATTAGTATTTACTATGATGAAATTAATTGAATTTTTAAATTAATCAGTTGTTCTATAAATAATAAAATAATAAGCAATTATAGTAACATTTCTTTCAAAATCTCCCAAATTAAAAAAAATTAATTTGTTTATGTTTAGCTACCTGCAAAATTTGTTTTTTCTCAAGTAGAAAAAAGAAAAAAAGTTATTGAACTCTTTAGGCTAGGCCTAGATAATTTTCCCGTTGCAATGCTGACTTTTGGAAAAGGGAGAGGGGCCGGTAGAGACTCAAAGTTTTAGGGTGGTCTGGGGCATGCTCCCCCGGAAAATTTTGGACTTTAGATGTCCGGAAATGGCCTCAAAGGCATGTTAAGGGATGACTTCTCGCTGACTATTTTCGTTTTATAGACAATGTTAATTAATAGTATTGACATATTTTACTTTAAAAAATGGAGGGGTTATTAAGTTATTTTCGAAATCCATTTTTTGTCATTTTTCAAGTGCCAATACATCATTAAATTATCAAAGAATATATCTACATCACTGTTGCAGAAGTATTAAACGTATCACATAATCTCTTAAATAAACTTCTACTAGTAACATTAACACACCCAAAGGGTGGACTGAACTTGCCCTTTATTTCGGGTACGTCTAGGCAAACGTAAATTAAAAAAAGGAAATCAAATTACAGTTTTATTCAGAGTTAATAATTTTATAAAGAAAAGTCATATCAAAAAGCATTCTACGGTTATCCAGCCATCTATGTTATATTTGAATACATAAATAAAGCCTACTGGTTTATTTACCACGCCTACACCATCTATTGTTCTATTTTGGTTAAATTCATAATTTACAATTTGTTGATAATAAGTCTACCACTGAGTCCTGCACTCTCATCATAATTAAAATCTTTATGGATGAGTGGGTCTTCTGTTTATAATATATCATTTTCATCTACATGTTAAAGTCATTTTAAAATCATAGTGCAGAAACCAATGTTCTCTTGATAGTTCTAAAGTATTACATTAAGTTCTCCAAAAAAAGGAAGTACAGTACATGCTAAACCGGAACTTTTTCATAATATCCCAAAATAATGAAACCCATGTAAATGAAGGTAAACTAGACTTTCTGTAAACTGAACTGTCTGGAAAACCAAACAAACTTTATACTTATGAAACCCATATGTGGCAGAGCCAAACCAAAGGAATCAAGTAGGAAAATTTAAAATTTAAAAGTTTTATTTTATTTTATTCCTTTCAGCAGAAGCTGTACAAAAACCAATATCACTATGCCTGGTGTGTCCCTCCTACTCCAAATTCTAACATAAAATGATAAAACAGTAAAATTCTATGAAACATTCTTAAAATGTTAGTACTATATACAGTATATAATTAATATATATAATTTAAAATATAAAATGTTGTTATTTATTGATGTTTCCTTGCGAAGTTGTGAACAATCAAAGTTTGAACATTTAGAATGTAAGTTCTGTGAGAAAAGTGCATTTGAAAATTGCTTATCAGTACACGATGACAAAGGAGGGTCGTTCAAAATGCACTTTTTGAACATTTATTATATATCTGAAAATTGTTTTAAAAAAATTCTTTAATTTAAAAATTTTTAAATTTCAGCCTGTTGTGGAAAACTAGCTTTGCGACTAATGCCTCCTTTGGCTTGGCTCTGTCACATATAAATGTAGGTCACTCTGTAAACCAAACTGTCCCGAAAACCAAACAAACTAGATGGAACCATTGAACCATACGTGATTAATAGCCAACCTCCCAAGCCGTTTTCGCCTGGTTTCACGATGCGACGATTGTTTATCTGAGAAAACCGGATGTGTGTACAGGACGTGGCAGACTTGCATACTGCTGAACCCACAACTAAGCCTATGTCAGAAGTCCCAAGTCTCCTGAGAATGGCAGGAGTCTCCTGATTTTTTTAGTCATCTCCCGCCCCACTGAAAAAATACATTTTTCTCCTGAAATGTTAAATGTCTTCCAAAAATATTCAGAGTGGGTCTTGGCCTAGGCTACAAGAAAAATCGATTGCCCCTTCAAAAAATACAAGCTCTTCTTAGTGTTAAATACAATTTATGTACAATAATATAGATATTTTTTCGTTATGTTTTTTTTTCTGTTTTCTGCTTTTTATTGTGACGAGTCACACGTTTGCATTTACGCAAATTTGATGGACAAAGCAGCCGACATAAAATCTCCTGATTTTTCACTTCTCAAACTGGGGACTTCTGCTATGCCTTGAACCACACTTAATATTTGCCGTTTTTCACAACTGACTACAGTTGATTGTAAAGAATTACCATATACTCAACTCGTTCACAGAGGTCCCAAGTTGTTAAAACAGAAGAAACCGAACTGTCCCGAAAACCAAACAAACTAGATGGTCCAAAGTGCGGTCAGTTTTTGGAGAGTACACTTTACTTTCAGGCCGCGCTTCCACGTGATTTTCAGAAATCTTCAAAAAATGTAACTGCGCAAACTCTATGTACACCATAACACATAATTTTTTTCTCTTGCTTTTCAAAATCCGATTGTGATTGAGCACCCCCCACCTTCTCTAATTCCTTGATACATTCCTCACATTTTCATGCCAATTTGCATAGAATATTAGGGGTGAATCAACAATTGCGAGTTGATGTAGGGTGAGGGAGAAGGGCTTAGTCAGTAAACTAGGTGGCACATACACCGATTTAATTTTGACTAGCAAAAATAAAAGTTTTTTTGTACTAATTAGTAAATACGGCCTAAATACAGTACCATGGTATTCACTGATTTGTATGTGACATGGGTTAAAGCGTACAAAAGTAACGTCAAAAGCTTAATTATCAGCATGTTTCTAAAATCTATCAAACATATAGTTTCATTATGGATCTACACTACTGTCTTATCTTCAGGCATCTGACAGGCCTGATATAACTGAACGAACTTTGCTTTATAATATTACAAATTAAAATAATACATATTGTAGTAGTTTTCAACTATTGTAATATATTCAAGAATGCAGCTATATTTCAGATTTTTTTAATGCTTCGCTATATTAGAAATAAAATGTATTTTATGTATAAAATATTCAATTTTTACAACTGTTTTAAGATATTAAAGAATTCAATTGTACAAGATTCCACATTTTATTACAGCTCCTAAAACAATAAAAATTCACAATGACATTACATAAGGTGAATATAAAATAACACTGGAGTGTGAACAGTAAATTACAATGTATAGAGTAAATATTGTTGCTACTTCAGTGAACTAGGAAATATGCAAAATTGATGTTTTGAGAAACTGAGAAATTGAAGTTTTTGACATACAGTTGAACCTCCCTGTGTGTAAGCAGACACCTCCCATAATGGACACAAATTCAAAGGCCCGTTTGTTCTACCCATCTAATACGGGAGGTGTCTTTGGCAACTCTCGTATTTTAATTTACCTCCCATAAGCAGACATCCCGGAAAAATTTGTGATTTTTCTGTACAATGAATACAAATTTCTGTACAAAATTGTTCTTGTCCTCGTACTGTAATGACTGAGAATCATATTACTGAATCAATCTTATAAATGTTAAAAAGCACATTTAACAAAATATAGAATGCAGTGTCTAGAAATTTAAGAGGCAATCTCTGTTGAGAATGCCGTGATATGAGACAAAGATGTATATATAATTTTACAATGTTGGCCCTCTATTGGGCGAATTCCCGTAAGCAGATACCTCCCACAAGCAGACACTTTTCCCAGACCCGAGAGTGTCCACTCAACAGCATTTTGAACACTTTTTGTCTTAGGCCGGGCACTCACTGCGTTGTGTGACTGTCGTACAACGGTCGCATGACTAAACCGTCGCTCCCTGTGTGTGTGGTTTTAAGATGCGATGATAGTATTCTACTCATCGGCTGACAGTTTTTTTCAGTGATTCAACAGGGAAATCACTAAAAAACAATTGGCCAACGAGTAGAAGGCCATCACTGCATCTGGAAACCACACACACAGGGAGCGAAGGTTTAGTCGTGCGACCATCGTACGACCGTTGCATGACACAGTGAGTGCCTTTAGAAGAAGGCTAAAACATTGATTTTAGGGAGTGATGTTGAAATCTGTTGCAATATCATGTAGCCGAGTCTCCCAGGACCAGACTGATTGGAAGATGAGTTTCAATTTTGTTGTTCAATCGCCATTGTCTTTTGTCAGTGTGAGAGGAGCCTCATGGCCAAATCGGGAGGGTTGGAACGTCGTTATGCCATTTTTACCAGTTCGATATTATATAGTATTGAACCATTGAACCATACGTGATTAATAGCCAACCTCCCAAGCCGTTTTCGTCTGGTTTCACGATGCGACGATTGTTTATCTGAGAAAACCGGATGTGTGTACGGGACATGGCAGACCTTATGACTTGCATACTGCTGAACACACAACTAAGCCTATTCCAGAAGTCACAAGTCTCCTGAAAATGGCAAGTCTCTCCTGATTTTTTAGTCATCTCCCGTCCTCCTGAAAAAATACATTTTTCCCCTGAGCAAAATCGATTGCCTCTTCAAAAAATACCAGCTCTTCTCAGTGTTAAATACAAATTATGTACAATAATATAGATATTTTTACATTGCTATGTTCTTTTTTCTGTGTTCTGTTATTTATTATGACGAGTCGCACATTTGCATTTACGTAAATCTGATCGACAAAGCAACCAATATAAAATCTCCTAATTTATCACTTCTCAAAATTGGGACCTCTGCTATGCCTTGAACCACCCTTAAAATTTTCCGTTTTTCACACTGACTACAGTTGACATAAAGAATTACCAAATAATCAACTCGTTCACAGAGGTCCCAAGTTGTAAAAACAGAATTCCTGGAGAATTACTTCTGGTCATCCTACTACTGTTTGTAATATCTACCCTTCCTGAAATGGCGTGTACAAATACCCTTATTTATAAGCTACACCTTGCCTGTTATGAAATAAAAGTTTCTAACATGTTTTGTCACTGCTTTTACTGTTCACCAAAATATTACTGAACTTCACAGTTGCTTACTTTCATCCAATATTTTGAAATAAATAGGGCAATTTATGCTCTGTTGTGAAACTTCTACGAAACCTGGAGAATTTCCTGGAGAATACTAAATTCCGGGAGAAAAGTTGATAATTCCGGGAGCCCGGGAGATGATACAAAATTCCTGGAGACTCCTGGACAATCCTGGAGACTTGGGAGCTCTGCGTTCATTATATTTTACCACAAGCTTCAAAAATATTTTTCGGTGTCCCCCTCAAAGGCATTCAATATTATATAAATATTACCATACATTTTTGCGTAAGGTACTCCAGGCATAAGACGACTAGAGATTATAGATTTGTTAACGATAAACTAGGGTATAAGACAAGTCACTTTTTAATGGCCAAATATAGAGGAAAAGTAGAACAAATGTTCCAACTACCATGACTTCTGCTGTTATAAAAAATCATAAAAATGTGTAATAAAATTGCAGTGTTTTTTATATTGCCACAATACAATACAAAAATACAATTGCATTCTACAGAAAACCAAATAAACCCTTTGAAAAAACAACACCCTCTGACTTGGTAGATCTACCATGTTAAATTACTAGGGAGATCTACCTAGCACCACAGAGAACTACCTAGTAATGTAGTGTATAATTACCCTGCCTGTTAATGTTATTAATGCCATAAGGGTTTATTCCAAATAATGGCTGTATTTTCCTACGTATACTTGTAGAGCATTGCTGACCATATCCTTGGTAGTATCCCTTGATATGGTAGTTTTTATAGGGTTAACCCTGTTAACTACCTTTATCCACCTTGTCACTACCAGTATCTACCATGTTAACAGAGTTATTTTTTCAAAGGGAATAACTTTGGATTGCATAAATATAAAATTATGGATATGCTCTATTAAACTATGAATATACAATAGATTTGCAATATATATCATAAATAAAGCCCTCTTCTCAAGCATAATTCTCATTAATTCATAGTATAAATAAATAAATAACTATGGCCCAAACTCATAGTATAGTATACGGTCGACAATAGCTTTGTAAAGCATAAATATAGCTCTCTTTCCAAACATATATCTCATTTATATATTAAATATTCACAATAAATAAATATGGTAGATCAGTATTTTATTTATAAATTTGCAGAGATCCCAAGTTTGGAGATCCACAAATAGTGAGATTTATTTTTGTCAATTTAACGCCTGAAAATTTGAATTTTGGCCAAAAATATGAGCCGTGAATTTAAGAATGTGCACCCCTTTGATGTGTACTTTCAATA
>JAOTQE010035363.1:0-10167 GCA_025631205.1 Nesometra sesokonis
ACCCCAAAATATAATCAAAATTTGCCGACCCCCATTCTCCCACCCCTGCCTGGTTTTCTCAGACAGTTCATCTTAAAACTGTCTTGTTAAATCAAGTTGAAAACTTACTCAATATAATACTTGCGTCCTCGGAGGGTCCTATCGACTGTCCATCCTGGGGGTAATGGTAGTTCTTCGGTGGTATTGTATTGAGCTTCAAATAAACAAATGATTTTAGTTACACCTCCTCATCGACATTTTGATTTGTTTTATTCGGTGTTGTAAAACACCAAGGGAAACCCAGGAATGTCGGAAGGGAACGTATTTTCAGTGAGTCTTTCTGGTGGCGATTGGACACTGGGACACAATCCCTAACTCTATTTTTAAGAGTGCACTGCATTCTTTAACATGCACATTACTATTAATTCGCTTCCCAACTGGCTTAGAAACCAAAAGGTACTGGGTGTGGAAAGCAGGATTTTTTGCCTCGAACAGGATATCCATTCATAGAAGCCTAAATGAAGAGAGACTACTGTATCTAATATGCCTGTAGAGGTCGCCTAGACCAGTCTAAACTGCGGCTTGAAACGTTAGAGATGATTTAGAAACATTATTTAAAGAAGACTTTGACTGTACACATTAAATATTTTTGTATATAAGGGTTTATATGTTGTAAATGTGTTTGTTAAATTTTTATGATTAAGCTAGGTTAAAAAGTGTTATTCAAAAAAATAATATAAGTTAATAAAAAATGAAGTAAAAGATTGAAAGAAGAAAAGGAAAGGAAATAAATCATGGAACGGCTCATATAGGTTTCCGAAAATAAATATAAAGTATGTTTATACATAATTTTAGGACACTAATCATCAGAGGCTAAACGTCCAATGAGCCTATCGTCACGTTTTATTAATTTTGAATTCAAATTTTAGCCTCAGTAGGGTTCATCTGGTGGTGATTGGGCAGTACACCGGAGTCATAACAAGATGTATCTTTGGCGTTTGAAGAGCACAATATATTCAGAAGTTTCAAATATCAAAATTGTTCATTTCTGGAATTCACATTGAGTAAAAATCTGGAGGTGTGTGCTAACTCCGGCATTGTTCGTTTTTGGAAATTAAACAAAAATCTGGAGATGTGTAATTCAGGAGTTTTGTTGGGGTGGCTTGAAAGGTGTACACAATTTTTAAAGTATTAATTGGGAAACAGGCTAATTTGCAATATTATAGGTATGTGCAAAAATTAACTAAGAAAAGAAAGCAAATGGCTGTTATAAAAATTACATTAATTTTTGCACTTTTCTTGTGCAAAAGACTTACTGAGAAAATAAAGATATTGCGAAAATACGTTTTTGTGAAAGACTGTGAATAAAAAGTTCAGATTGACGAAAATAGCAAAACACAATATGGTGATAGGATGCAAAGCATGAATATACAAAACAAATTACTATTTTATAGTACACTATAAAATGTGAATAAGCATGAATTTTATGATAATAGATTGAGTTTAAGTTACTTACCACCGGTATTTAGTTGAGGTGGGTAGTGTGTTGCGATGGTCTGTTGAGATGAAGCAACTGGTTGATAGACTACATGAGAAGCTATGTAATTAATAAGTATGAACTTAATGATAGAATAGATATAATAGACATGGAAAAATAGTTAATAACAGTTAACAGTGCCCTCTCCAGACCCGTCATGGTACGACGTCAGAGGTCCCAACACTCTCGATTTGTCCTGACGTCTTGGGAAATTTTAAGCAGTTTCCTTTTTTTTTTTAAAGCAGTCTCCCGATTTTCTGTTAAAACTTTAACATACTAGCACCATATTTTGGCTTAGAATAATATTTAATCAATAAATACAGTACTTTTAAAATAAATAATTGCATACATTGTTATAAGTTTATCATAATTGGTACTAGTTAACCCCTTGCTGGCCTGTTTTTTCTGCCCTTCCATCATTAAGATAGAGTGTGCACTTTCAAAAATCTCCAAAATTTTAGACCTCAAAGGTTGGTGTGTCTGGTACCATGATACTTGGAACATTCACCATGATGCTTGACAGTTGGCTATGATGCTTGGAACATCCTTCATGATGCTTGGAATTTCCCATTTGATGACTAAAATTGGTCATGATGCATCAAACATCTTTCATGATGCTTAAAAGGTTATTTTATAGTCTCAGAATTTTATTTAGTCCATTTAAATGCTTCCTATTTATTTAAAGTATCTTGCATCACCTCAAACTACTGATTGACTTAGATGTTTGCAGAGATCCCAAACTGTAAAACAGAATTCCTGGAGATTTTCTTGTGGTCGTCCTACCACTGTTTGTAATGTCTACCCTTCCTAAAACGTGTGCACAAATACCCTATTTATAAGCTCAACACCTTGTCTGTTATGAAATGATAGTTTCTAACATGTATAGTCACAGTTAAAAATGTGCTATTACTGTTTCCCAAAACATTACTGAATATCATAATTGCTTACTTTAAACCAATATTTTGAAATAACTAGGCTAATCTATACGATGATTACGCATTTTTTACAAAACCTGGAGAATTTCCTGGAGAAAACTAAATTCCGGGAGAAAATTTGATAACTCCGGGGAGCCCGGGAGATGATCCAAAATTTCTGACTCCAGGACAATCCTGGAGACTTGGGAGCTCTGTGTTTACCATGATGCTTGGCTATGATGCTGGGGAGAACACTGTTATGAAAAACAATTGACAGATGCTACCCTAATGTTCTATGACAAGCAAAAAATGTGTGATAGTAGTGCAGGGATGTAATTATGCTGGGCGGAGGTGGGCGGGGCCATGCACCTTAAAAATGTTCTACCCACCCTAAAGCTTATTTTAAGGCCTTCGACCTAGCCTAATTCCAACCTACCACCCACCTTAAGCATATGAAGTTAAAATTTGTTTTAATCATTTTAACACCCAACCTTTGTTTCCACCCACCCTAGGATTTTTCTAGTTACATCCGTGTAGTGGTGTCGTAGCTTGATGGTTATCAGGCTTTCCTACCACTCTCAAGGTTTTGCGCCAACTGCTTCTGGTGGAAGCAGTTGTCACAGCGGTGGCGTTTCGGGCTTCCAATCACAAGGTCGGTGGTTCGAGGCTCACTCTGGTCAACTGTTTGTGTTCCTAGGCAAAACACTTTATCCATGTTGCCTCTCTCCACCCAGGAGTATAAGTGGGTACCTGGGAGCTATAAATGCCATGCGCTGATTACGGCTGCAACATTGTGGAATGAGGTTTGTATTCCATACAGTAGGCGTTTGTTCCAATGATTAGGGGTAATAATCGTGAAGCGCTTAGAGGCCTTGGCAACAAGCGCTATATAAATGCCACATAATATTATTAATCCTGACCAACGTCCTAAGATTATTCTCACGACAACAACGCCACTGTCTAAAGGCCTGTTTATACTACTGTATGACAATAATGAATAATGATAAAAGCATGCAAAGACATTTTTCCTATAGAAATTTTAACAAATCTGAGAAGTTTTTATGCTAAAATTATGTGATAAACATTCTTGTGTACACCATAAAAACTTTTTTTTTCATAAAGTAAACAAAATCAAATGACGTCGTAATCAATAAAAACGAGAATATCTTTAAAGCATAATGATCTTAACGTTTTAATTGATTATGACGTCATTTTCATACATTTTGAAAAAAAAAATCTTTGTATTACTCACCTTCACCAACAAAAAGTTTTAAAACTCAGGGTATAGGGTTTATAAATTTGTTCAAAAAATTTGTTATACTGATTTTTTTTGGGTAATAACCATATAAATGCCCCTAAAATTGTAAAATTCTAAAATAGAGGGCAGCACTATAACATTTTAATCACCTTGCTAACTAAAAAGGCTAATATTTACCCCCAAACAATAGAGGGTGCAATTATTAGTGTTTACATCTCTTGGCTAGTTACCATATACAACAATATCAGAATCTGCATTCCTCCAACCATACTGTAGGTGGAAACTTGCACTGTAATTTTAGCAGGACATAAGAAAATTCTGAAATGTTTATTTCTTATTTTATTACTTTATTACTTTAATGTTCATTTGTTCCCAGCGCCCTCAATGACACCCAATAGGACAAATACTGTATATTCCTCGTCCGTAACTAACAATAATATTCAAGCATGGACACTGTATGTGAGGTCTCGCCACAAAATGAGTCTCATGGTAGGAAAATACAAAACTGAGTTATTGACACCTTCAAATAGAGGATAATATATGCTGTAATCTACACCTTCTATCCTCACTCTAGAGCCAATTTTCTTAGCCAAACTGACTAAAGGTTCCCGATTTATTTAGCCAAATTATAAATTCTTTAGCCAAATTTTAAAAATGCAATGAAAATTGATAAAAATTTTTTTGGGATTTTCATTTAGCCAATTCGGCGAAAGAGGTAATTTTTATTTTAGCCAAATGAGAATTCCAGTAGCCATTGGCAACTTGGCGATTGCTCAGAGTGAGCACAGACCTTAAATGACATTGATTAATAAGTATATTCATAGATATGAATGTTTGAAGTTGGCATGAATGGAAATATGGTTTTGACATAATCTTCCATAAAGCAATAAAAAAATAACTAATTAAAAGACAATTAGTCTCAGAAAATCTAAATGAAGGACACTTTCCTAAATGAAAACTGATGTAAGTAATATATTATAGGGCAAAGGATATTGTACCGTCAGCCAGTTGTTTAAATTTGAAACAGTTATTGCACCATTGGCCGGTTGTTAGATCTGAAATCATTATTGCACTGTCAGCCGGTTGTTTAAATCTGAAACGGTTATTGCACCGTCAGCAGTTTTTTCGTATTAGAGTTCCTCATTTTAAGTCTGTTAGCTACACAACGTAATTTCTACTTTACAATACTATTATTATGAAGTCTCAACTTCTCTTCTTACAAAAAAAATAATGTAATCAACAGTCTGTAGAGGTGCCGTCTGAGCCGTAAATCAGCCTGCCAATATGGGTATTTTTAACATGTTTGACCCTAACCCAAAAACTAGTCTCATTCATCCAGGAAGCATATATTACAATAAATGGAGGAATTCTCGTAGAAACTGTACTACAGGAAAAAAAAAATCGGCCTCGGGACGGTTCATAAACCATTTTAACGTTTTTGGCTACCCGGCCAAGTTCAATAACCATTTTAATGTTTCTGGCTACCCAGCCAACGGTGCAATAACTGTTTCAGACATCAACAACGGGCCGACAGTGCAATAATCACTTTCATATTATAATGAAATATAAGTACCATAATACTCATAAAAGGATAAAAGTAAATTTCTCAAAAATTCCACTTCAGATATTTTGATGATTATCTCAATTTGATCTCACCTACGATGCAACTCATTTTGTGGTGAGACCTCACAAAGTGTATAGGGCATTCTACAATTTAAGTATGCCCTTACCTTCGGATTTGTTGGTATTTAAATCTGGAACAGATCTTGAACTTTTAATTCCAAATGCTTGCGATTGACCAACAGATTGTGAATAACCAGCCTCTGAAAATTTAAATGACTGCGAGCGCTCGGAACTAGGTTTTCGTAACACAGTGACGCTTTTTACACTTTCCTGTTTTCCAGTGGATTGATTCCATTCTGGGGAGGTGGGTGTCGGTGTGTTATTTTGGTGTCGCGATGCTCGCTTTTGGTTTTTCGGTCCATGACGAACCACGGTGGATATATAACCTGTTAAAAAAAATGCATGTTTATTAAGTTAATGAAAATGTCTCCAATTTATTCATGATGCAAGCAGCATTCTACAGACCCCTTGTTTGTCCTGTTGAATCATAATTTATATCAGAATTTACAAAATTATATTAACTGTTGATTATTTCTATTGCAAACCTAAAAAAGAAGAAAAATTTCAAGCCTTTTAAAATCAAATCCCGCATTTTGCTTCATTCTTAACAATAATAACATTTAAATAGCTTGTACTGTAGAATTATAGAAGTTATCAATAAAAGCAGTAGAAGTAGCAGAACCAACAACAGCAACTGCTGGAGGAAAAAGGCTAAAACCAATGGCATCCTCTGAGCTTCACTCTTAATCATAGTAATAAACATTTTACAGTGTTCTCCTCCGGTCATTTAAGCATCATGGTACCATGATGCTTGAGATCTCGACCATGATGCTAGACACAGTTGGTCACGATGCTTGGAACATGCTTCATGATGCTTGGAACATCTTCAATGATTCTTGGAACATCTTCCATGATGCTTGAAACATCTTCCATGATGCATGGAACATCTTCCATGATGCTTGGACCATCTTCCATGATTCTTGAAACATCTTCCATGATGATTGGAACATCTTCCATGATGCTTGGAACATCTTCCATGATGCTTGGACCATCTTCCATGATGACTGGAACAACTTCCATGATTCTTGGAACATCCTCCATGATGCTTGGAACATCTTGCATGATGCTTGGACCATCTTCCATGATGATTGGAACATCTTGCATGATGATTGGAACATCTTGCATGATTCTTGGAACATCTTCCATGATTCTTGGAACATCTTCCATGATGCCTGAAACATCTTGTATGATGCTTGGAACATCTTCCATGATGCTTAGATCATCTTCCATGATTCTTGAAACATCTTCCATGATGCTTGGAACATCTTCCATGATGATTGGAACATCTTCCATGATGCTTGAAACATCTTGCATGATGCTTGGAACATCTTCCATGATGCTTGGAACATCTTCCATGATGCCGATCGTTATTCGAAAATTGCCGATTTGAAATGGCATTTTGAATCGTTATAAAAAAAGTTAAAAAAGTAACGACAAAATTAAAATCATGCTGGACCGCTATATTTCCGCTATTTACTACGCTGTGCTGTGTAATGATCAACAGGAAAACATGCTTAAGGAGAACACTGATTTAAATAGCGCATACCACTAAAAGTGTTCAAAGCACTCTTTTAAATTAAAAAGTATACAGGCAGAAACTAATGGATGACTCCAGGGGTCATCCATTAACTATGACTCTGTCGCTGTCTTGGTGGCGGGAACAAATAAACCTAATAAATGATTACCTTGAAATATAGGTAACTGTTCCTTTTTTGTGTATTTGCCAGCTATGCCGCTTTCTGGTAATGGTTTAAAAGCATCCTTCTTACGTGATCGCAACATTCTTCCACTATATTAAGCATGGCAGCCAACGATACTAAGATGTTGTTATGAACTCTTCAGCTTCTCATGGACCAGCCATGTCATGTGCAGACCTATAATGAGAACAGATGAATAGAGTTGATAATTCCTGACATTGTTGATAATTCCTGTGACTGTCATAATATTGTCTTAATTCTTTTTCACCTCAATTTGATTATTTTATCTTGTATGTAGCTAAGCTGTTTTTAGACTTGCTTATAACAAGAATAATAACAATAATAATAATGATAATAATAATGATAATGATAATAGTAATAATGGTGATAGTTATAATTATGATTATAATAATATAATGTTAATATTTTTATTGTCTTTTGTGAACTAGTGTGTGTATTGATGCTGAAAATGTCAATTTTGTTTACTATTTGAATATTTTATGCATTTTGTAGAGGTTACATATTTTTTGATATTTTATATTTTCTATGTGAAACTGGTTGAGGTGGAAACACAGACTTCATGTCATATTGATTTAGTTCACTTTTGTGTTTCCTGCCTCCTCATCCAGTCTATATGTTTGTAATTTTTAAATGTTTTATGGCAATAAAGAATAAGAATTTTGGGCAGTTGGGCATCCTATTTTTACAGCAAATGTTGGTTGCCCAAAACAATTTTCACTTGCCCTCATACAAAATACAAATATAAGCAAGTGAATCATTAAATTAGGCCTAAAAAAACTTTATAGTTAGTATCATGTACCACACCGTCCCCAACCAAAAATCGCAAAAACAAAGGGGAAGATTTCCAATTTTCCCCTCAAAAATTTTATATTTAAAAAAATTGTGATTGAGAAAAAATTCTCAGAGTGGCACTGTAGCTTGTTCACATGCCTGGCTGACCACTAGTTCTTTCCCACGACTTAACAACGGCACTCCCTAATCCTCATAATGACAGCTGGTTTAGAAAGCATGATGTGAATATCATCCTAAAAGTGGCGAAAAAAAAATCACAGTTGAATGGGATACGAAAAAAAAAACATCTTTACTTTGATCTTATTGACAACAATACAATACACTTAAATGAGAATAAGAAAATTGATGTTTCTTTCATTTTGTTCATTAATTGAAATTCAGGCTACTCTATTCTTAATTAATTAACTTTTAGTGAATATGGTACATAAAAATACCCAATACCCTCATCTTTAAAATCCTTAAATGGATCTGTTTTGCTACTGTACAGTAAAATTTTGTCCACCTGGCCCTCCTTTGAAATGTTAACAAAGTGACAGGACTATTTTTAGGCCTTACGTGGTTTGTAACTATGTTCCCACTGGAAGTGTACAGTAAATCTGTGGACTGGAACTATTAAATTTTGTCTGAAATATTGTGTTTTCTTAAAATTAATGTGCATAATATATTTTCCAAGTTTTTTTTTTAATTTGCTGGCTGTAAAATGTATCTGTAACAACAACATACATATTTAATTTTTAATAAACTTAGATAAATTTGCATGATTTCAGAATTCTGTGTAGAAGTTTGGAAGGTCCACCGATCATAATCAGCTAAATGAAAAGGATCAAAATCCACATTGAAATGTAGAAGTAGCATTTTTACAAGTGTTGAATAAATTTGAATAAATGTGGCAGAGCCAAGCCAAATGTGACATAAGTCGCAAATGCTAGTTTTCCACAATAGGTAGAAATTTAAAAGTTGTTCATTTTTTCACATTTTATTTTATTTAAAAAGTATACAGTTCATACATTTAAATTTCATACTACCTTAACAATTTTCAATTTTCCGACTTATGTCTCATTTGGCTTGGCTTTGCCACAAATGATGATTTCACTATTCTGTGCAGAAGTTTGGAAAATATTAACACCTCTTGTTCAATATTTTTGCCACAGCCCATACAATCAGTATCTCCATCAAGGCATTCACTATACAGTAATATAATTAACTCCAACAAATAATAAATAATAAAATATACAGGAGAAGAAAATATTTTTTTTTAAGTTATCCAATTGTATTGTAAACAAATTACCATAGGTTGATCACCCATAAAAAGGTATGTCTAACAAACAGATCTTTTGTATTATGACAAATCCTAAAACTATGCATGAGTGCTCTAATCCACCAGACAATTGAATTTTATATAACTGTGATGGGCATGAGTGATACTTAATAGTGGCGGCTATGACTCCTTCCAAAAAAAAAAAACAAACGTATCAACTTATTACTCCGTATAGGTAAGAAGTGTTTTATGTATGAATCAGTTATAAAATAACAATACAGCATCTGTTTGCTGTTGAAGCTACTGTATGCATATTCATGCTTTGCTTTACTAATGATGTTATACTATAGTGCTGCATTCAGAAGCATTAATGTAAAACCTGTATGTTATTTAAATTTACAAAACTAGTAAATATGCATTAATTACCAGTACACAATTTATAACAGATACTGTAATTTTTGGCAGAGCTAAGCAAAATGAGACATAAGTCACAAATTCTAGTTTTCCACAATTTAAATGGTCATTTTTTTTCAAATTTTAGTTTGTTTAAATAATATACAGTTCATACATTCAACTTTCATACTACTTTAACAATTTTATGATATATGATCAAACAATGCTTTAAAAATGCAATTTAAAATGACGTTACTTTGTCAATACGGATAAACAATTTTCAAATGCAGTTTTCTAAACTTACATTTTAAATGTTCAAACTTCAATTGTTGATAACTTCGCAAGGAAACATCATTAGAAACTGATTTTTTTTGCATGTTAAAGATAATAATGTGTTGTTTTATAATCCATAAAAAACTAAATTTTCAATTTTCCGACTTATGTCTCATTTGGCTTGGCTCTGCCACAATTACCGATTTAGAAAAAACTCATTTAATCTGTCACGAGACAGTGCACAGGGACAGATCCAGGATCCAGCTAAATAGATGGCAGTGCACTAGACATCAACCGCGGTAACCTTATTGGTACGGTCTTCATTGACCTACGCAAAGCATTCGACACTATTAATCACTCTA
>JAOTQE010035374.1:0-10166 GCA_025631205.1 Nesometra sesokonis
CATACAATTATAATTTTAGCAATCGGTGTTTCGCATACCGTCCAGCTAGCTATGAATAGGCCTAGCCAGCTAGGCTAGTACAATCCAACTATCGCCCTACAGTAGACAAAACATTTTAGCTCTCAAACTACTAGATTAGCCCCTGAAATATGTATATATTTTATAATTATAGGTCTTAATTGAAAAAGGTATAGCATTATCAGTATTTTTATTGATTTGCAAGAAACGAAGCCTTATCCTCCATGGAAAGAAAAGATCACGGCTAGTAAAATCGAAACGGCTTTATATTCGAGACGCGGAATGCAACTGCCTTCATAGTTGACTGACTTCCCCGTCCCACCTCACCGCGTCGTCATTTCGAAAGCTTCATAATGTCTCCTAAAGCAAACAGTTTAAAAGGAAGTAAACCATAATAATTGTCTAATACTTTTTTTCTAACTCATGTTAGGATTGTTACTTACGGCTAATTTAATCCCTCAAATTTTGAATGTGGTAGTTGACCCGGATATCAAGCAAGTGATCCGTAGATAATACTTTTCAAAACACATTAAAGAACAAACTTCTTTTTTTTCAAAGGTTTTCTCAACTACAGTTGAACCTCCCTGTTCGGACACCTCCCGTAAGCGGACACCTCCCATAACGGGCAGTAATTCAAAGACCTGTTTGTTTTTCCTATCTAATAAGTGCATTTTGTACCTCCCGTAAACGGACACCTCCCGTAAGCGGACGCAGACACTTTTTGTCGTAAAGTTTAGATTTTTTTTGTATGTTAATTTACCTCCCATAAGCGGACATTCCGGAAAATTTAGTGATTTTTCTCTAAAACGAATACAAATTTCTGTACAAAATCTTCCTTATACTCTACTGGTTGGGAATCATATTACTGAACAAATCTTTAAAATGATAAAAACCATATTAAATAAAATATAGAATGCGGTGTCCAGATATTTAAGAGGGCTTTTGTGTTGAGAATGCCGTGAAATGTGAAACATAAGGACGTATACATATTTGTACAACTTTGGTCCTCTCTCGGCCAAAATTCTCGTAAGCGGACACCTCCCGTAAGCGGACACTTTTCCCGGACCCGATGGTTTCCGCTTACGGGAGGTTCAACTGTATCACGTACAAACGCCATTGATCATTCGGTACATTTTACGTCGGAGTTGGGCAAACATTCTCCCAGGCTAACGTTAATTAATAATGTCGTTCCATGTACATGCAAACAAATAAAAATACGGTGGCCAGTTTGTCCCGAAGACGTCCACAATGGTGATAGCGCTTATTGCCAATGCTCATCGCCTCACATTCACCTCCAATCATTGGCACAAGCGCCGAAACATAATTCATTCCACAATTTTGAAGATGCAATCAGTGCATTTATCATTTATAATTCTTAGTGGCGAAAATCAAATGTTATAAAATGTTTTGCCAAAGAACCCACAACCGACTAAAGTGAATTTTCAACATCCGACCTCGTGATTGGAAGCCTGAAACGCAGCCGCTGTGGCTACATGCTCCCACAGATTGTCTATAGGCCTACCCTCGTTCTGCAATTTTGGTTCTACCCTACTGTAAAGCCATTTATTTTCGTGGCTTTAAATTTTTGCGATTTGACAATTTGAAACATTTTGCGACCTTTTATTTTCGCGATTGGACGTTCCTTATAAACATTATAATTTTCGCGATTTTGACAGCAAGCGTAGGCTTCACTCAATAATTTTGTCATAAATTTTATTTTTATTTGAAGACAATTAAGTTAGTTTTGAAAATTACTTGCAATGATAACAATGTTTAGGACCCGATCGAAATCCTGATCAACCTCTATGATATATCTAACGGTCCAAGAGCGAAATTTTTGTAACCAGGCCTACATTCGCTTTTTCGAGGTTAGCCAGAACATCTATTTTCAAGTTGGCAGATTTTGCGCGACACATTCCACGATAGTATCAAACATTGTCGCCTAGAATTTCAGCCCTCCAGTGACGTTGGTAGGCCTGGTTTAAAATCGGTTTGTATTGCCATGTGAACTGAAAGCCTTCGACCCGGAAGTGATTCGGGTGCATAGCACTGCCATTACGTCATTCCAACCAATGATAAAATGGCAGCTCTCAGTACAGTTCAATGAACTTTGTCCTCCGGCCACACACAATGTTATATATGCTTCAGATTCTTTACTTTATTTGCATTGATTGTATTTATATTATGTATCTATGTGTATGTGTATCTTAAGTCCAACTCAGCGTCGGAAGACGAATTGACAACAAGATTCATCGTCGGGGTTAATCGGCTCAAATTCGAATGACAGTTCATCGGATCGACGAACTCAACTCAGATAGACGCGACGAACTATGATTTGTCTGATCAAATATGTTTTATGAGAATAAAGATGTCCACCGCGATGGACAAAAAAAAAACAAATATGTGCTTAGTCTTTGCTTTGCCTTTTATTTTACGAAAGCGACGTCGCTGACGACATACGAGGCTAGGCTCTGCCTCTAGGGCCTAGAGGCCTAGCTAGGCTAGGCCCTACTAGCATCTCGCTAAACTCCTCCAGTTTCTTTTGGCGCAACTATTTGTTGCTATCATCTCGGTGACTCGTATTATACAGAAATGGCTCATCCCGCCACATAATAATTAAAACTTCTACTGAACCTTCACTCCATACCTCTTCTTGACTCTCTGAGTCATTTCGCTGGCTTTTCTTTTCGTGCCGCGTATTTGCTTCACTGCTTCCGCCGGTAGCCTGTGATTGGTCAATTACCAACCGACTACTCGTTTCGTCGGGACCCGTCGTCAAAATATTAAACATGTTTAATATTATCCCGACGGTCTGCGATTGTCTCCGACACTGTTTCATGACGAACGTCGGGTCGGATGAAATGCTCAGACAGAAGCAACTCGACGAAGACGTCGGGTCGGACTACGTCGCCGACGCTGTCTGGATTGGACTTAGGTTGGAGAAAATTTTCCTCTCAAAATACGGATTGTTTTTTGTTATAGAAAATGAGATATTTGGACCAAAACTCATGTATAGTTGCTAAATTATTAATATCACAAAATGATTTTAAATTAAACAAAAAGGAACAAGATCATATATTGTATTGTATTATAACGTCTTTGGCAATAGTTTTTGACAAAATCTTGGAGAATTTCGTGAGATTCGCGCGTTTTTAATATTTGCGATCCTCATTTTATCAAGCAATTGGCGAAATTAAGGGCACGTGAAAATAAAGGGCTTCATATAAGTTTAAATGTTCCAGAACCCTTGCAACAAAGGTTTTCACTTCCGAAAAAATACAATTTTACCAATTTTTAAAAAATATCGCAAAATAATGTCTTGTAAATATATTCATTTTTATAAGATACGTGACTAATTTTAGGATACATTTTTTTTCTCAATGGATTTTGCAAGATGGGCAAATTTATACAAAACAAACCTATACACCTCCCAGATATGATGGGAAAGTCTTGTTAGAGGCGTTTTTCAAAATGGCCACCTGTGTATTTGAACCTTCATATCTCGGTGGCAGTGGCGGACGCAGAGGTGTTGCCCTAGTTGCCCGGGCAACACCCTTAATTTCATAGTTTCCTTGTAATAACATACAAAATCCGGAGGTAGTACAGCATGGTTCTACTAAATGTCCACTTCATCATAGGCATATATCAATATTGAAATTTCTGAGGCTGGCAGAAGATAATTTGTATGCGCATATTACTCACTGAACCCTGTCAGGGACACAGATCGCCCCAACTATAGGATTTTGACTCTGGGCAACCCCCTTAAATTTATTCTGCGACCGCCACTGACTGGTTAAAGATACGTGGTTTTAATCTTAAATTGTTCGCACCATGCACGTTCCTATTAGTTGTAATGAAAATATTTGTCCAAAAGTGACCAGAAAGTTATTTCTGGCACTTTAACCTTTGACCTTAGATTACCATATCTCCGTAACTAGTGGCCAGATTTAATGGTGGTTGCAAATCAATCAGAACATGCAAGTTTATATTAACTTTAGTGGGAAGTAGTTTAAAATAATGATGGGAAATGTACTTTCTGACCTTTGACATTAATTTCGTATACTTTAAACAATTGTTTTCTTATATATTATTACTAATTAACCATGATTCCCATCAACCTAGAATTTGCATAAAAGCTGGGCATTTTGAATTACAAACCAATCGCTCTTATAATACCCATAACCGACTGCTGCATTACGCATGCGTATAGACTCCAAGCGATCGGTGATCCACATGCTACTATGGCGTGTTGTTTTGATTTGGCGCGCGGGAAGCGTGACCTACAACTAAAGCTAAAAACAGTCAAGAGCTTCCCATTGATGATAACTTCAAGATTTTATGAGATTCTGCGGATAGTAAAAAACCCAACATTTCGTGAAGTATGCTGTTCAAATTAAACCGTATATCGTATATTTACAATCCAGTTATCAGGAAATCCATTATTACTTTAATGTTGAATATTGGTGCATTGACAGTCGGGTACTTTTATGAGGAAAGAACGCATCTTATCATATTAGAATTTCGATCTAGATGTTTTGAAGTTTGACAGGTTATCAATGTGTTCATGCACTTAACTCTCTGTCAGCTGTAGGGTATTGCTTATTCTAGAACTACCGTGATAATTTTACTCATTTATTAATGAAAAAAAGACAAATAAAATCAAGTATTTAGTTTTCTGCCGTGGGTTAATTTAAAACACTTTATGAATGTCAATGCCTCAATCACTAATGATGCGGTTAGTAGTAATAACCAACGTTTCTATGGGATCTCGTTTAATTACTATACGCTGTTTTCTCCAAAAGACAAGGATAATTTCTAAGAGAGGCATAATCGATTATTGTTCTTTAATAGCGAGGTTTCGCAACTTTACTGAATACGAAAGCAAAAACGAATACGTCATAGATTATTTTAACGTTTGAATAGCAAGAACACCTTGAATATCTGTTACAGTTGGTCAGAATTTTACGACGATCATCAACAATCAATTCATAGGTAAACAAATTGATATATTTTTTAACACATTTTGGAACTTTAAAAAATTGGAGTGTGACGTATCCTTTTTCGTCTTCGTATTTCGTAAGTTTGCGAAACCTCACTAATAAAACAAAACAAATCGGACGTGTAACATTATAGGCAACGTTGGCCTAAATCGTTCTAGTACCCAACAATACATCATAGCATATCATCACGAAAATTCATATTTTTTAACTGTTCTTAAAAACGTAAATAATTTAACAAGTTAATATCCATTCTATCCATAGGTTTGTGGATATTTTTTACTGAGACTATCTATGCACAAGCTCAACATATCGTGCTAACATACCGTATGATACGTGTATATAATAATCCTATTCTAGCATTTTCTAACGTGTCATTCAGTGTTGAGTGATGACACTCTGTATCAGGTTTACGTTCATACGGGAATATGACAGACGACTTCTCTTTGGAATTTATCGTTTGCTACATATGGAATAATGAATGAAGAGGCGGTAAAATAAAAGAGAGAATCATAAGATATGATATTAATATCTATGGTAAGCATCTGGGATAGTGATAATTGACATGCCCTAATTACAACCTAGTAGTATACAATAGAATTACTATTGTATCCCGCGCTCAGGATGAGCATGGGATCATGGTATGTCCGATATTGCTGCGTATTCTTAAATAAATTAATTTTAATAATCACTCTCAAGGTTTCAGCTACGCATGTGCCTGACTACGTCAAAGAAACAACACTTCTAACAAATCGCGAGTCAGTGTTTGGCATCGCTTTGACCTTGCTCACTGAGGTAACGCGCATGCGCGGTTAAAATCGTGATAATGTCTTAGGTATATTTATTTATATTAACTCCAATTGGATAAGGCTTAGCAAAGACAACTTAACAACCAGCGGCGTAGCTAGTGATCGAAGTATCACCGACGGTTGCCGTTCTGATAAAACAACACCGACGCATTGATCCAGTGTTTTTCGGAACTAGCGATATACAGTATACCATGTGTTGCGTTTGGCGAGATGCAGGGGATACCCGTAAATTTATAGAATTCGTGGCGCATTTTGGGGGAGGGGGCATGATGGGTATACACATGTGCAAATCCTGTTATGCGTGGATACCTCATTAATAATGAAAAATCGAAATAAATTCCAAGGACCCTTTGGGTTTTTGACGTGTTGAAATAGTGCTTATTTGATGCATAATTGTGGTCGATAAATACTTACATGGCATTCCTGAGAGGAAGTGGTTGAATGGTATGCAGGATTTTAATGTACCTTTACGTGTCTTGGACCGTTGTAATGTTGCACATAATTTTGTGTTATGTTCTTGTGGTTGGAAAACTGACTGTTGTTGATGAAAAATTAGGGAATGCATCCTCTCACCTACTGATGTTTATGTTGGAAGTGAATGTTGGGATTGTTTCTGTAATCCATTGGCTGGAGATGTTTATGGGTGAAGGTGTCTAAAGTCCTTCCAAATGAGATCTGAGTAACGTTGACCCATATCGTTGAAGGCAATTAAGCCCTTCAAGTAGATGGTGCGAGTGTTTGGAATGGGATCTTAAGCATTGAACGTGTGTCATTGATGTTCAAACTCTTCCTGGCGTTGATGTTTTCCTGTTAATGGTCACCAGATTGTTCTGGAAATCTGTACTCACCATAAAGCACACAAGGCCGAAGTTGGGGATTGTTCATAAAGTTCGAACCATGACCAGTGTTGTGTTGCTGGAGTCTGCGTAACTACTAACACTTTCTTCGTGACGTCACGGGTATATACAATGTGTCACTTAAAATACAATTTTTGAGTAAGATCTATGCTATTTTGTATATTTTCAGCGTTTCTAACCCATTTGCAACCATTCTAAGGCATTCCATAAGATACAATGTCAAAATTGTGGCTACATCATAGATACCTGGGCTATCTCAGATTATTCCCTGGTATTCCCTTACAAAAGTAAATGAATTTTTCCATCAAAGCGTTTGTCGTGTGCTATCTACACCTTGCGGTGGTTCCGGGAACGTTGCGGCAACTTTTGACTAAACATTTCGGCGGGTGAAAGTGATACAATTTTAATACATATTAAACTTAAAGACTCAGTCCTTTCAAAATTATGTTGTTAACAAAAATAATAAAATATTTTAAATGTTACTATTTTTGTTTTCGAATTCATAATAATACTGATTTGCCATGTTTATATCATTTTATTACTTCAAAGCTTAAAAAATGCAAAATTAGTATAGAATTTTATTTTTTTTTTGGGTGGACCCTAAAACATATATTTTTTTTCTACTCGACAATAAATTAAACAAGTATACAACCAACTAAACTTGTTTAAATGGCTAAATTTCCAAAGAAATTTAATTTTGGTGTATTTTGGAAGGAATGACCAACAATCGACTCAAAACAGACATAGACTTACTAGAAATTATTTTTTTTTGTAAGGACACAACATGTCCTTACGTTTTCTACGGTAGGCTGACCTACCACAGACATTCAGTAATTTTCAACTGTTGCACACGCCGTTGTTTCTAGATGGCTTAACATGCTTCATTTGCACACTAATCTTTCCCTTTTCTGGCATTATTTGAAAGTCTTCATATTTTCTTACAATAATGTTTCCGTCACGGTCTCAACTGCGGATGTGTGTAGCCATGATCAACAATATAAAACTTCCAATCAATCACCATGTTACCTTGCATTGTTAATAATATTCATCATGTTTTAAATTCATTTTAAGGTCTATTGTTACAGCATATGTGACAGATTCAAGCCAAGCGAGGTATAGGCCTAAGTCGCAAAGCCAGTTTTTTAAAAATAGACAAAAAAAAAATTAAAAAAATAGTATTTTTCAATCAATTCAATTCAATCTAAAATGATCCTGCTTTGTCAATGTATAAGCATTTTTCAAATGCAGTTTTCTTCGCAATGAAACATCGTATGAAGCTGATTTATTTTAGGGTGTCATTATAATGCGTAGTTTCATAATAATAACTCAATTTTCAATTTTTAGATTTCTACTTTAACTTGGCCCTGCCGCGTATGGCACCCAACAAGCAAACATAAAGCTATGTAAAATTTTAGTAAAAACAAGAATGCATTGTTCCAAATACCTATATTATAGATTACCATTTTGTGTTGTCATTGACCTTCAGTTCCCCGTTAAAACAGATCACACCAGGGATCAATGAACAATTTTTTTGATAATAGAAATTTTCAGTTCATCAGGAAACGTATTAACGTTCACCTTGTAATAGAAATCAACTTATTGAGGTGAATTCAATTTACTTAGAAATATTATTAGAATCACATGCAACAGAGAGTTTCTCCGTTATGCTTTATAAACCAGTAAGTTTCATCAATTCTGTAAGTGGCGGGCTCACTGCTGTTTATAGACTTGCCCCAAGACGCTTGCATCTGGTTCATTTTCTTGCAACTATGCAGCGCCACCAACAATCACAATCAGTCTACGCTGTTAATCTGTCCAAGATACTTTAAAATACTTCTCTGGGATACCAGGATGACATAATCTTGCCCCTCTGTATTTGGCAAGTGGGCGGATCGAAATAAATGTTTACAGTAAAATTGGCCAGCCAAAATGCTTTCTTTCCGAGTGAACGTTCTAAGCCCAATCACCAGTTGATATACTACCAAACAACAAATTATAACTGAAAAGTACTCTCACGCATGCGATTTTGTCCTATATAAAAACACTCAGTTCTTATTTCTCTTGCAGTTGTAATCGTCCATCATGTTCCCTGAGCACAGAGATTGTCTTTTCTCAATGGGTCACTAAAACAATGTCCCAAATAGGGTCGTCGTCGATAACAGGGTCGCAGCCATTAAAAGTAAGGGAAACTCTAAAACAAACATTTTCTTCCATTGGACGGCAGATTGGGTAAAAAAAACTTCTTATGTTGTTTGCCAAATTGAAACAGTTGCCTAACATGATTGGTACGATCCGTCAAATGATTAGCCGATTATAACACCCCCCCCCCACCACACCCACCAACGAAGAGAAACTCTGGACTCTTGAACCGCCGCTGACAGTAATGTTACCCTAACAGATAAAGATACTGTACATCTCGTACTACTGTACTTCGTGTAATAAATGGAAAGTAGGCCTATAATATGTAGCTGTTCTAAGAAATTATTCGAATTTAACCGTGATTAATATTAGTATTACTTGCAAGGTTTTCGTCTGAAAGTCATCTAAGAAAAACACAATTTTAATGGTTCAAATCGTATAAAAATGGTCACCGTCAACAGCGAAGATTTATGATTGTATTGTAAATCTGCAGAATGTGTACCTCTATTAAATAAACTAAACAAATTATGCATAATATCAAAATGACCGAAACACATTGCTGTGGCGTATCAGGGGGATGTATAGGCTGTTCGAGCACGAACCCCTTGAGATCTAGAATTTTTTGTTTAAATACAATCAGAGGAAATGAGAATTCTTCACAGGAAAAGAGCTACAACGCCCGAAAAGAATTGACGTTAAATTAAATGATGCACTATACAAATCGGAAATTATGGTAATAATTAGTTTTTCTTTTTGCTTGTCAATGCCCGATGGGGATTGAGCACCCACCCCTTTCTGAATTTTTGGATACCTCCATTGCTAGAAAAGTGCCTGCCTGGTGTAAACCATTGGAACCAATAGAACCTGAAAATAGCATATTAAATGTAATGGAAATCCATCACAAAAGCGACCAACAATAATAACCGATGGTATTACTAAAATTATTATAATCGTACCAAGAGAGAGCGCAGTGGTTGCATACACACCTCCCCACCTCTAAAAAAGAAATATATAAAAAAGAATGATCTACTTCTACCAAAATAAATTAACTCCATGCATATGGCATAAATATCCCCGGAATTTACCTAAAACCTGAGATATGTGGCAGAGCCAAGCCAATGAGGCAAAAGTCGCAAAGGTGGAAATTTTTAAAAATCAGTTTTTCCAATAATGTATTTTATTTCACAAACATACAGATTGAACATTCAACTTTCACACTAACTTAAAGATATATTGTCACCTGAAAATGACCAAAAAAATCGTCAACAATAATTTTGAAATAAACTTGATCATATCAAAGTAGCATCAAAGTTAAGAACTGGAGAATAGAAATTAGTGTATTAAAA
>JAOTQE010035385.1:0-10165 GCA_025631205.1 Nesometra sesokonis
TAAATAATTTTAAAATACCCTAATTTCTAGTTTCATGGTCATAACTTATGTATTTCTTCAAAACTAGCAAGTTATTTCAAATTCAATTTTTTTGTCATTTTTCAAGTGACAATACATCTTTAAAGAAATCACTTAAAATATATTTTGAAAAATATACTACTGTCTTATATACCTGTAAAAGAGCACTGACCGGCATTATAGATCAAATACATTATCTTTGTTGTGGAAATTTTAACATACCGTACTTTACGATATCGTTTTATGAATAATTCAGATTAAATTAAAGTTAAGTACATTTTACACCTGGTGTACTTTGATCAATAGTACTCCGAACTTAACGTAAATTTATTTACAGTCTGTCAGTCAAATGATGGCGCTATACAGACATAAAATTTTATTCCACTAACTGTATTATAATATTGATTTATCCTAGGGGACAATGGCATGGTGACGTCATAATACATACGAGAGAGGTCCAAGCGGAAGAGGATTTCTTGGAAGAGGTATCAATGTTGAGCAAGATACGTCACGAGAATATCGCCCTCTTTATGGGAGCATGTATAGATTCACCTAATTTCTGCGTGGTCACGAGGTATGGAGATACATTACTTTTTCTTATTAAAACACTTAAATAGTGTATATTTTGACAATGACTCAAAACAATAGATCATTTCTGTCGTAAATGAAAATCTTAGGCCTAATGGTATATTCCACATAAGAAATCTTGTTTTTCACATCCACTACCTCGTGGGTTTTGCCAATTGGAGAGTTCCTGAGACTCTGAAAAGCTTCAAAACAATATTATAATGTCTTTCGAGAATAAAAATTATTTTTTATTTCTTCAAATATAAAGCCGAATTATTTGATATTTATCACTGTTGAGGGTGCGGGAGAGAAGTTTTAAAATGGTATAACTTTCTGTGACTTGTTTTCTGAATCTGTTTTTTTTTTGTCAATGACACTTTGGGCCTTTTTCTGTTTCAGTATCCAACGAGGAATGACTCTATATGACAGACTTCATAAAGGCCAGAGAGAGAATCGATTGTCACTGAATAGCAGAGTTCACATTGCTCGTCAGATCGCACAGGTAAATACTAGGCCCTTCTATTGCAAATTCTAAAACACTTCTGCAGTGTGCTTTACTTAGGGACATAAAGACGCTTTTCCGAGGCCTTTTCAAGCTATATCTTTAAGTTATGTCTTCAAATGTCTAGAAGACGTGTAAAAATTAGGAGAAATCGTGTCTAACAATAAGACGTTTATATTAACAAGTGACTCGAAAGGACAATAATTTTAAAAAGTTCTAGAGAAGATGTCATAATGACAAGACACAATTTGTAAAGTATACAGGCTGGTACCATGGCAATATTATCTGGCATCTGGAACAACTTGCTATCCTAAACGACACAACATATTGCAAAATAGCCGACTTCACACTTCACTCTCAGTCTTGCCATGTGTCCAAAATCTCTTTCTAAGTTTTGCTGATGTAGCATATGGAAATACTATAGGCCTACACGGCATCACTAATAACATTGATGTTCTTCTTTTACAGGGAATGGGATATTTACACGCGAAAGGAATTGTAGTAGGATGTCTCAACTCAAAAAATATTTATCTAGAATCAAAAGTCAAAGTTTGCATGACTGGTCATGAAACGGTAGATTCTCCGTGTGAAAGGTTAGTATACAATTAATAAGACATAGCAAATAACTTAGTGTGTTGCGCAAGCAATAAAAATGTACAAATCTGGCTCCTTATTCGGTCGGGATTCTCTTGTACTTTGAATTTGATTTTGTTTATTCCTAGTCTAAATTTTAAAGACAATTTATGCAATTTTTACCTATTCTTTTTTACTTTCGGGTAACGATACTTCATCAATTTGGTGCAATTTTCAGGATAACTTTAGTCAAAAAGTCATGAGATATTGAAGTAAAAGAGACGACACTTGTTTTTAAGATTTTGGTTCGGTTGTCGTGGGCAACACAAAGATTTTTTGGGGCAAATATGTTTGATCTTATGGTATTTACACCACTCCTTCATTAATTCCTGTTTACATGACGCAATTCGGTTTCGAATAAACAGCACTTTGTATTTTCAAATTTGGACGATACTACAACCTTTTTGATATCTAAGACCCACATTTCAATATTATTGCAATGAATTTCACATAGCCCCATCATGTATTTCTAATTGACATTTTCGAAACAATATTATGTTACGAATGAAGACTATTTTATGTATTATTAATGTTTTACTAATTTTATCTTATTTATTCCCAATAGTGATACTCATGCGTGTCTTCCCAAAGGCCATATCACATACCTTGCTCCAGAATTATTACGCCGAGCTAAAGTAACACCACCGACCCTAACCATCGACACAACGGTCACTCAAGAATGCGACATCTACGCGTTTGGAACGGTCTTATATGAACTTTTGACACAAAGCTGGCCGTTCCGCCATTCAACGATAGAGAGCGTAATCTATCAAGTTTGTTCAGGCTCCAGGCAATCAGTTTCCCATATAAAATGTTCAGCGTCTCTAAAGGTATGGAAAGTTATAACTATAGTATTTGTAACGTCGCTGCGTCTTTCATATCTTAAGTCACCATTTTTTTTGCAAAAACTACCGATATTAGTCAAGCTCAGTTCAGCTATCAAATATTTGAAAACAAATAAGCCTTTATGTCTATGTAAGGTCATGATGATGTTACAGCATGACCATAAATTAAATTACCTAATATGGGTATAATGTTTTTATCAAATGACCCCCCCGCCAAACACACACATAAAATGAAAAAAATACAGTTTTTCCACCATACACAAAATTAACGCGTTACACATGGCTGAAATGAGCAGAAAACCTCTCAAAAGTGGAAAAATTACCGTTTTTTGTTTGTTGAATTTAAAATCAATGGCGTGTGCCCCACTATGCCATTACCGTTTGTCATTTACACCTCCCCATTTGAAATCCTGGGTATAGACTTGAAGGTATTACAATCCACCAGCTATGGAACGCATTTGGTGTCTTTTGATCGTCTTTACACGAATTAAAACGAATCACTGTCTTGAAGGAAGATTATCATGGGTACGGCCCTTTAAACAATTGATTAAACAATGATATCCAATTACCTTCATCGAAATTTATGTTTTATATAGGATCTGATTACGGAATGTTGGGCTCGTGATCATATGGAAAGACCAATGTTTTCAAGTATTATGAAAGATCTTCAAGACAATGTAAGTAGTGCATTAAAAACTTTGTGTTTATTGTAACATCGTAATAAACTTTGTAATCATCTTCGTCGTCGTCGTCATCATCATCATCATTATCATCATCATCATTATCATTATTATCATTATCTTCATCGACATAACCACCACAACCGTCATTGTCGTCGTCATCATCATTATCTTCAACATCATAACCACCACAACCATCATCGTCGTCATCGTCATCACCGTCGTCATCATCATCGTCGTCGTTGTCGTCGTCGTCATGATGATGATGATGATCATCATCATCATCATCATCACCACCACCATCGTCATCAACATTACCATTAGATTTGAACCAAATTTAGGTCACCATGACCGCCTTCTGTTCTTCCTTCCGCTTTATCTTCTCCCTTCCATTCTTTTGATGTATTCAAAATGGGGACCAAATTTTCTGTACTACGGTTCTCACTACGCAGCGACTATCACCAGGTTAGCCGACTTAAGTGCTTTACTTTTCAATTATTTTATCACATACTATTATGTTTTATTATTACTTTTCCAGGCCGCTCTTGTTAATATGAATCGTAGCCGATCTGAACCAGAAAACCTAAACAAGCTAGGACTGCCTGCTCGGTTGTGGTAGACAAGTTTGGACGTCTTGGCTTGGAATTATAAAGCCCACCCATCCAAAGCAGATCATTTTGGAACAATTATACTCAGATTATATTTCTGAAGTGTTGAAAAACTAGATGTTTCCGTTTCCAAACGTTTTTATACTGACATTTATAAATAGCCTAATCCAAGGACTAGAGAATTCGGAAAACGTGCTACAATAAACAAGCTAAATTATTCAGCAATTACCATTATCTGACATTAAAAGAATGATGATTGCCTACTAAAAAAGGAAACCAGTATATTGTGCCAACAACATTGAAGAAAATCTGATCAACAGAATGTGCCTTATTGAAGTATCAGCCATGAAATATCGTTAACCGCCATTTTTTGAACTCATGAAATACGATTACCACATTTTTTGACAAGGGAGATATTTTTTCTAGAATCTTCCAATTTTTATATGTTTTTTACGAAGTTTAATTGCCTTGCGGCTGAAAAAGTGGGAGCTGCCTGCAGTTTGTTTTCAGACAATAATATACGGACTTAAAACACATCATTCTTACGTCATCACGTACGTCAGAAGCAATTGCGTTCGTTCTCTCTCGAGACTTAAATATGTCACTGACATACAACAAGTGTATTAATTCTTATTTTCTAGACTTCTTTCGTACTATACGCGTTGTTAGTTTCAATGTTTTGATTAATAAATAACTAATTAAGGAATGCTAATCTGCGACTAGACGTGCGTTTTAATTGATTTAATAATTGGTCAAAAGCGCTAGTGTTTCTAAGTAATAGCCTATCGAATTTTAACGTGACGATGTTGTATGCTGAGATAAGGTTGTTAATGTTGATGCATGTCTCTTAGCCTAAAAAAAATCTTTGTTGCAGGGTTGGCGAGAGGACTTACTGATCGGTACAAAAAGGGAGACCCCGATAAATTCAGAGGCACTATGATTGGGTGGGAGGATGGGTGCGCACTTTCCCAGGTCCGAGTGGGCTCGGTTCCCGGTTTTGATTTGGAAGAGCAAAACAAAAAAAAAACGCTTTGTCTAAGAGTTCCGGTAGAGGTGGCTATCTTCTCAATGATTAGCGTCCCTACAGGGCGACCCTAAACCCAACTTTATCATTGTAGAGAAAGCATTCACTACCGGACCTCTAGCCATTACAAAAAAACGTTGTTACCACTTTTTTTGCGTGTTTTGGACCGTGTCTATTATTATTTTTTGGTTAATTTTATACCCGACGCTCCTAACACTAAGGGTGGGGCGCAACTAGGTTTATCCGATAATGGGGGCTCCGGTTGCGCACTCTCCCCCAAAATCCGCCCCTGGTGACAAAGATTTTTTAGCTCATGAGGTCTATGATCTCTAGGCTTGACGATTAAATGTTAAAACTGTAGACCTATTCCAAACAGGAGCGGACTCAATATACTGTATGATCAGCTTCGTTATACCGTACTTTATTCCAACCTCTGCTGTTAATAATGATTCAGATAGGCCTACAACAAACGAGAATCTGTTAGCGTCACCTTAACGATTTAACCCTACAGAGTTAAAGATTATTTTGTAACGCCTTTTATACTACAATTAATTTTGTTTATATAAATTATGTTTACTTTGAGACTAGGCGTATTCGTCTGAATTGACTGCCAAGACCGTCGTGCTTTATTTTAGTAAAGAGTGTAATAGCATATTGGTATAAAAAATCCTATGATATGCCAAGAAGTGAGGACCGTAGCCAAAGTTGAAAAACAGACGAGGCAAAGTCTGGGGATCGCGAGGATTCCAGGGACTGGAACCCAGTCTGGGGATGACGAGGATTCCAGGGACTGGAACCCTCTGTTGGAAGTGTAGACACCTTAAACACCAAATTTTGAAAACCGCCTTGGCTACCTGATGCTGGCTACGGCACTGCTGATACCACTCTTTTTCACTCAGAAAGGAATTATCCCATGGTTAACTCCTTGGCCGAGTGGAATCTTACTCTAGTTTGAGCGGATTTTTTTCACTCTTTTTAGTAGTGAGGTTTTGCAACTTTACAAGATACAATAATGAAAACGGATACGTCAAACTCCATTCGTGAAATACGGACCAACTGTGACAGATTTTCAAATTTTTCAAATCAAGCGTTACAAGAATTTATGACGTTTTCGTTCGTAGAGTTGCGAAACCACACTATTAAGATGACTCTTTGCGTAAAAAGTGTACGTAGTTAACAGCATTATTCTACCACTCGATACCGTACTGTTGTTTTAGATATTGTTTTAACTACAATCTAAATCCAGTTTTAGTACAGTACTGTAGTAACTTGGCTATTATATGTAATGTTTATTTGCATAAAGGGGTTATCTGTAATTCTAAGCACCGATGAGGAGCACCAGAAAAACTCGATTGATTAAGTAAATAATATATTTTTTTGTGTTAGGTTTCACAAAAAAGCCGACTGTATAAAACGCTCCCTTCTCAACCACCATTCAAATTCGCCCCTCCTCGAATCTATCGAGACTATATCGTTTTCCTTTATTTTGATTTGACAAAGAACTTTAGCGTATACAGTTAAGTTCTAGAACTATTTGTTGTGATAATACTTTCTATTGTGCCAATAACTTGCAACACTTACTGTAAACGTATTGACCTATTCCTCGACTCTTTTTGTTTTTCAATGAGTTTAATAAATTATAAAACTTATAAATTGAATTTTGTGTTAATTATATTTGTGATTGTTATCAGTCATTGCAAACTAGTTTCGACAATATGACGGTATTGTTAGTTTTAATGACAATATGTGATGATGATGATGATGATGAAGAAGAACTAGAGGAAGAACAAGAAGAAGATAATGATGATTGTAATTGTAATTGTAATATTTATTGCTATCCATATGCATGCAATATAATAATAACAAACGATATAAGTAAATATATAAAAGAAAAAAAAGATACAATATATGGTATAGCAGAGGATAACCCTTTAAGCTCGGAAGCTTGTTTCAGAAGGGGTATGATATAGATGACGATATGATATAACAATAATGGTAAACACATTTATACAACGCCAGTATCCATCTAGAAGATGCTCATGGCGCTGTGGACCAGATGTTACACATTCTTATGACATTCTTCTCCCCTAAGAGTCACGTCATGTCATGCAGCCATGTTGCGCTTTTTCATGTGTTCACGACAGGAGTAATGCATGAACCAGTACCCCGGGTAACCCCCTACTCTTCTCGAAAGAAGTTCTTTAAAGTGCACATGAGCTACTTGTATTGCTTATCATGTTAAAGATGTATTGTCACTTGAAAATGATCAAAAAATAATCAGCACTAATTTTTAAATTAACTTGTTCATATCAAAATAACATCAAATTTAAGAACTTGAGACTAGAAATTTGTGCATTTAAGAATTGTAAAATTTTTCAGTGAAGAATGACCAAAATTTAAGAGGCTTCCAGCCTTTTTGATGTTTTTTTAGCATCTAACAATGCAAAAGTATGGGTAAATATTGTTTAAATACCCTAATTTCTAGTTTTATGGTCATAAGTTATGTAGTTCTTTAAAATAAGCAAGTTAATTTTAAATTCCATTCTTTGTCATTTTTCAAGTGACAATACATCTTTAAAGATTGGTTCAGTAATATGATTCTCAGCCGTTACATTATAAGGACGATGTTGTACAAAAATTTGTATTCGTTGTGCAGAAAAATCGCTAAATTTTCTGGAATTCCCAATAATGGGAGGTAACTTAACATACAAAAAATCTAAATTTTAAGACAAAAAGTGTCTACGGACGTCCGCTTACTGGAGGTGCCCGCTTATGATAGGTACCAAATGCACTGATTAGATAGGAAGAACAAACGGGTCTTTGAATTAGTGTCCGCTATGAGAGGTGCCCGCACAGGGAGGTTTAACTGTACCTACCAACTTTCAAATTCATTTTGGACGTCTCACGCACATATCGCATCCATTTTCTCAATCATAAGAAAATTTGCATAAATGTAAATACTATCGGACCTATACTTCGGAACCCCCAAAATGAGGCAAAAGATTACATTTTTTTAAATATTAACCACAACAAAGGTTGCTATATCAGAGGCGGTGAAATCGCTTACTCATTGAGGCAGTAGGTTGCGAAATTTGTTAAAATTACACTTCTAGATTCTCGAAAATAGCACTCGAATTGTAAATATTATTCCTTTTGTTTGTTTCTTCAGAGGCTGATCTTTATCTAGCCATTTATTAAAGGGAGCATACCGGTAGTTCAACCCATTCGAAACAAGCAAGAATCACAAGCAATAAATTCAGAATTATTCTATGAATTTATTTTCTCGACTAATTGGCTTTCTTAATTACTGAATTATTTCGTAACCAACAATTGGAAGAACTAAAGAATGAATGAATGAATGAATGAATGAATGGGTTGGTTGGTTGGTTTGTTGGTTGTTTGGTTGGTTGGTTGATTGATTGATTGATTGATTGTTTGATTGATTGATTGATTGATTGATTGATTGCTTGATTGATTGATTGATTGATTGATTGATTGATTGATTGATTGATTGCTTGCTTGCTTGGTTGATTGATTGATTGACAATACATAGATGGATCGATCAATAAATGAATCAATAAATCAATCAATCAATTAATCAATCAATCAATTCATTAATTAATAGATAAATAACAATTGAACACACTAAACTACAGTCAAGCCAAATCTAATCAAGGACAACTCCCGAAGAAGCGTCCAACAATCTAATTGGGAACTAAATATTCTCAAATTTAGTTATTTTATCGATTAATTGACACCTTTTTAAACATTTATAACAACTAGAAGAAATAACAATTTTGTTTTGTTTGTTCATATTGACACACAAATGGCAAACTCTGTAAGAATGTCTGAGTGCATATTGCATATAGCAGTATATGTTGCAATTAATATAATATTTAAATTAATGTCCATTGAAATGTACGCCTATGAGAGTGGCATTGTCTTTTACTGTATTATGAATATTTCAAATACAGTTGAACCTCCCGTAAGCGGACACCCTTGGGTCCGAGAAAAGTGTCCGCTTACGAGAATTTCGGCCGATAGAGGGCCAAAGTTGTAAAATTATGTATACGTCCTTATGTTTCACTTTCCACGGCATTTTCAACAAAAATGACCTCTTAAATATCAAGACACCGCATTCTATATTTTATTAAGTACGGTTTATCATTTTTAAGATTGGTTCAGTAATATGATTCTCAGTCATTATAATACAAGGACGATTTAGTACAAAAATTTGTATTCGTTGTACAGAAAATCACTAAATTTTCCGGGATGTCCGCTTATGGGAGGTAAATTAACATACAAAAAATCTAAATTTTAAGACGAAAAGTGTCCGCGTCCGCTTACGGGAGGTGTCCGCTTACGAGAGGTACCAAATGCACTGATTAGATAGGAAGAACAAACGAGTCTTTGAATTAGTGTCCGTTATGGGAGGTGTCCGCTTACGGGAGGTGTCCGCACAGGGAGGTTCAACTGTAGTCCTACTTTTGCTTGGCAGTGACGGAGTCCTATAAACGCATTTACCGTGGACCTAGCTTTTACCAATCCAAAGCTCATTAAACCATGATTTATTTTTATGGCAAATTTAATTTTAAAAAAAATTAAATTTCTGCTCTCAATGGGAATGTGTCCTCTGCGCATTGAAAACCTCTAAAACTACCAAATGGTTGGGGTGGGATTCCGACATTTTTCGGATTTACTTCAATGATCGAAAATAACACTCGCGTTGTTAGTTTACACTCTACCTCATCCCTGTAATCTGTCATCAAGAATATGCTATTAAATAAATATTTTTAAAACGGCAAATGTTTGGTACGGCACCGCCGCCATACGATTCTGCACCCCTTCCCCTGCCCATTTACAGTACAGGCGCAGTGGCGGATCCAGGATCCATCGAAAGGGGGGTCACACTTTTCCACTCCGGGTAGGCGTGGTTGGCAATTTTTCTGACGAGCCAAAAAAAAGGAAATAGGTCAACTCCCCAATTTGGTGCCCTAGTACCCTATTTTGGCCGTATTTCGGGTTTTTATGGTAGATTTTGGGCCCGGCGCATCTACCTTAATAGGGTGGCGCGCGTCGATTGCGGCTCCTCTTCCCCCTAAATCCGCGCTGGGTAAATTTAAGAAAATTGTATGAATTAAAGTTATAGTAAAGTGCGTCACCGTTAATCCTTATACTTCTTAAGCCACAAGAATTTAATTTAATTAGGCCTACTACAAGTAAATCACATTTTATTATTTGAAATTTACTAGGGGGTCACACAGACCTTGTGACCCTCAAAATTTCAC
>JAOTQE010035396.1:0-10165 GCA_025631205.1 Nesometra sesokonis
AAGCTCGATGGGAGATGGTTCTTATTTATACATGTATTGTCATTTTAGTTTTTATAAGCTGCTATTTGTTTGTTTTTAGCAGTATGTTGTATGTTGTTATTTTGATGTATACTGTAATTTGGAAATGAAATAAATAAATATTTAAAAAAATAGTTACTTGGTAGTGATGGACGATTGGAATAATATTGTATATAAGGAATGAAAAGAAATAGATGAATATGGTTTGGGCACAAGGAACGAAAGAATGCAATGCCTAGTTGAATATAAAAGAATGAACATGAATGAATTACAAGCACATTGTTTAATCATCATACACATAGATTATAAGATACACATGGAAATAAACAAGTAAACTACAATATCAAGCATACAAATGTACTTCTAACAATGTTAATAATTATTTCATCTCTCCGATCTTCACTTTTTTCTTCATCTTCTTTTGTTGCCATTGTTCCCTTTCTTTGAGTCTTTTTGTCCTATTGTCTTGATTAATTCTTAAATATCCTCTCCATCTCTATATCATATTTCAATTTCATTAATCAGATCAACACTCATTGTTATTTATGATTCAATTGTATGCAAGAATGAACGCAAATATTAACATGTTGCTTCGGTTTGCTATTATCTCGGAAACAGACCACAATACGTGATCATCTTTGATTATAAGGTAAATTTATACATCTGTGTATCGGGTGGGCATAAACAAATGCCCGTAATTTGATGATGCATTGCTACACTATCCTATGTTCAAACTGTTAAAACTTTACAAATTCAAATGACACTACACTGCTATTATATTGATTACGTTATAAGGCCATAGCCACAGTAGTTTTTATACAAGTTTAACATGAAAACATAACCTCCAACGTTCCTGTGATCCACATTGCATCGCGTGTCAGTTGCCATGAATAGAACACACGAGGAACCTGTATGGCACGCATCAATTAAGGATCATATAAAAAAAAACTATCTGACACTAGTGTCTAAGACAATCTTCTACCAGATAGTATGAGTTTTGCGCTGAATCAAAATGTTTTTTTTTTGTTGGGGGGGGGGGGGGAGGAGGCAGACAAGGAATTGGTAGCAACATGTTTCATTGAAAAGTGTTGGAGAGTGGGAATATTAGGAAAGTCTTCCTGAGAAAGAACTGTAATAAAAGATCAATTACCATTGTGGTTATAAATTGGAAATACCAGGTTTTCTAGAAGGGAAGACGTGCTGTGGACGACCAAAAATGTTTATATATTCATTATAATGGAAGAGGCACTTCGTTCGCAGAAAACAATATCTGCATTGACAAATTTCAAGGACAGATTGTGATAAATCTAGGAGTATCTCGGACTTTTGTGAGAAATATGACAAAAGAACAGGAATTAAAATTGTACAAGCGAACGCAGTTCAAGTATCGAGAAATGGTTCGACAGAAAAGAAAATAGTGTGACAGAAACCTTGAAGGTAATGTGTCGATGGAGAAAAGAAATTTGGCCTCGCGTATTAAAAAAACCCATAAGAAGTTTAGATTGCACGCAATAGACAACAGAAATGTCCGGAATTTGCTTTCTTGGATCATTATTTTGATGTTGGTTCCATGAACAGAAGTCGTAGGGTATGAAAATGAAATTTGGTGTGTATACTTATAACATGATGTTCTTTGAGTGTAAATGTTTAGAAGCTAATGCAAGAGGGTACTGAAGATCTGCCGTGTTAAAGTACGATCAATTTTTTATACCCACCCATATGTGACCACTCCAAAAAAGAATGAGATTAATTCCAATCAATTGAAAATTCACTCCATAGGAGTGAAATCACTCACTCTTTTGAAGAAACTTGACTCCACAAAGGTGGATTTGGAGTGCTGATAATCCACTCTTTTAAGAGTTGTCCCTCAGTTCACTCTCACTCTTTTAAATTCACTCCAAAAGAGTCAAGTTTTACTCTTTTACGTTAAGCGAGTAATTATCTTCCAAATCTTGCTTAAGGATGCATGACGCATGAAACTGGTAGTAAACAACAGTCTTCATTTACTCCATTTTAAAGTCATGCTGTATAAATCAAGATAAATATTCATTAATTTTGTAATTGTCTATAGATTCAGCTTCCCTCACAAAACGAATGTAAACATTGATATGATCTTCAACACTATATGCTACCTATGATCTACCTTAATACCAATAAGATTGATAGTCTGAACATTGATTGATTTTTTGTCAGTTCATTCAGCTGAATGCAATTTCACAAAACAAATGTAAACATTCAAGTTATTAGATCTTTCTGATATAGGTCACCCTCAAATTCTCGGTCACGTCAAAAACTAAGATCTTCTAATGTTTTCTATTGCTACGTCAACAATAGGTGGCGCACTTTGTTGCTAGCAATGACGAAAATGTGGTAAACCGATAAACGCTGATTTTTGTATAAGTTTACGGTGTTGTATCTTGATATTTTAGAGTTAATTTTACCTTGGTAGTTATATATAAATGTGATAACTAATATCTTGTAAGCTTCCAGATTCTAATGGTAAATTATTACGTTTTAACAAGGATGTGTATACCTCTTTGGTTTTAAATGCATCATGCCATTGCAGAATGCCTACTCTATAACATACGATTACAAATAAAGCAGGCATAAGATGACTTTAATTATGAAACAAAAGGGCAGCACCTATCGTTTTCTATTGTTGTGACATAAATAATATTATTCTAATCCAATAATTTTTTTAAGTTATCGGTAATTTTTTAGTAATGTCTGTCATTTGTTTTTAATACTCCGATTTTTTATATTTACAGTAATAACTTATGAATACTCTATATATTTTTTTTTCAAACTGAACTAGAATTAAACTCGTCATTTTGACGAATTAGCTGATCCGCAGGTTACGCGAAGTGTATTGGTGCAATAAAAATGACCTAAATGACACAGGCAAGTACCTCAGTAGATATAGGCCTCACCATAATCCAACTTTTCTCTACAGTTTACTATAACATTCTGGAGTTGGCATGAAATTTGAGCATAGATAAGCTCAATATTCACCTTCTACAATTTAATCCACATTTGCACTATGATGGCGTCATCAAAATCGTAAATAAATGTTATATGTCTTGTAGAGAATTGCATCATCTACAACATATTAAAATTTCGAAGAAAATTGACTACCGATTACCGAGAAAGCTCACATGACATATACAATTTTACGTAATAGTTTAAAAAACCAACTTTTTAAATTTAACAGACGAAATTGTGACGTCACAATGTACGATCAACTACGATGAGTCATGATATCATGTTCATATCCTTTAATAATATTAAATAATATTAGGGTCACAATGTTCTGATGAGCTATAAGAGATTAAATATATGCATATTTTAAGCATAATTTCACGGTTTAATGTAAAAATTGCGCACGCGGATTCGTACGTTTGATGCGCCATTCTCTGTTCCTAAAACGATTATAAAAATAGAAATAATGTTTCAATATCTCAGAATTCTATAAGAGTACGAAAAAAAAACGTTTATTTCTATCTTCCGACGTGCGTGATACGCGCTCAAAAGTGCGCGCTGAAAATTTCAAAAAATTCCGAAATGTTCCAAATGGCATGGAATGCATTCGAATGCAATCAAACTTTAATTTAAAGCATTATAATTTTTTCACGTGTACTTGCGCGCAAATTATTGTAATGCATTACTTTCAAGGTTGGCCTGAAGTTAATGCTCAGTAAGCATTTTCTAGAAACGTCAAATGATTAAAACGATATGGTCGATACATAAATGCCTCATGAAAAACCAACTTTTGCGAGTAAATGACGTCACGTATGAACTTTGAAATATTCAGCCCATTTCTCGTCAAGAGTTACAATAAAATGTCAATAACTCATCGAGAATATAAGAAAATGTAAGGAAAGAAAGATGAATAGCTATAAAAAAAATGAAAATGAAGATTCCGTACAGAAACAATAGCTCATCCGCTAATGTAGCTGATAAACTAACAAGTCGTTTTGCAAATTAATTTTCATTACTTTTCCGTAATGTGACGAAACATCTTACCACAGCATCTCATAAATCGCAGAAAGTGTAGGGGGCGCTTTAATAGTTTAAAACAAAAGTTTGTGCGAGCATGAAGGAAATAATTTGTATTTCCTCCATGGTCATGGTGTGAGCATGATAGTTCATGTGTACATGCAGTGAGTTAACATTGTAGAGGTGTGAATTCTTGTAAAAACAAAAATATAATTTTGATTTATAATGTGTTATATTTGAATATTTGATTTGAAAAAATCAAATCGCTACACAAAAATATAGATTTCTATGCATGAAGTTCAACAAAAAATAAATATTCGAGAATTTAATAGATGTAAATATGCCTATAGATTAAAGAAAACCAGGACTATAAAGAAATACAATTCAAGCATTAAAAAACATTTACGCATTAGACACGATTAAAAACATTTATTCTGAATGTTTTTCCATCACCAATGTTGTTTGTGTGATGGGTTCAAAGGAAAATATTAAAGATATACTCTTACATGGAACAACGACGACGAAGATAACGGTTATGATGATGATGATGATGATGATGATGATGATGATGATGATGACGATGACGATGACGACGACGAGGACGACGATAATGATGATGATGATGATGATGATGATGACGATGACGATGACGACGACGAGGACGACGATAATGATGATGATGATGATGATGATGACGACGACGATGGTGAATGATGGAATGAAATTATGAGACGAGATACAGTATGTCGCTAATTCAACTTTTAAAAAGTTAATACGTTAATTGTAACCAAATACAGGGGATATCCACTGACATAAAAATGAGTTTATAACTGGGAACACATTTTTCGATTGCATTTAGTTCTTTCAACTTCATAAAGGTGAATAAGGATTTTATAGCGAGGCTCGTTTATCAACGTGTTTTTTGTCCTGTTATTCAACCGGCGGACGGGTTTAGTCCTATACAGCAACCATTTCCTATCGTTATTACCATTTTCATTTCTATTGAAATCCGCACGGTGGACGGGTGAATAACCACTTCCTTAATCCTGTTTTGACAACTATGAAATTAAATAATAGAATCTTAAGTAAACCAGGTACGTGCTCTGTATTAATTAGACCGCGTTACGTCACTCAATGCAGCGTCCCTATTGGAAAAAACTACAGAGATACACTTTGACCAATCAAATCGCGAACCGGATTTCTGAGTTTCTGTTTTAGATAACGTGAACTGAATCGTTACTTCATTACCGTACACACATTGCTTCGTGGGGAACATTTTAGTGGTAAGTTTTCAGCATATTTTTTTCTATTGTATATTTTTATTGATCTAAGAACATTTAGGATTTATGAAAACGTTACGCGATCATACGGGGTGGAACCTACAAAATTCTGCTATAATTGCGAAATGACTTCAACATCATGTAATATTTGTAAATTATTGTTATGGTAAACTGCATGCGTCGTGTTGTTACAATTTAGTCAGGCTATTCACATGATCATCACCGTAGTAACAGTTAGTTACACTGTAAAAATGTGGCAAATGTATAGACTATAAGTTAAGCCCGGCGCACAGATGATAATTGTTGACCACGCGTAGAATTTTGCTCGTAGTGTGGGTTTTTTTTAGTGAGACTATATAAGTATAGTTCTATATAAGTATAGTTCTATATAAGTATAGTTCTATATAAGTATAGTTCTTTATAAGTATAATTCTATATAAGTATAGTTCTTTATCGCAATACGATTGTGTCCATGAGTCGATGCTCTTTATGTCTATAATTGATGATGATGATGATGATGATGATGAGATGACGATGACGATAACGATGACGATGACAATGACAATGACCATGACGAGATGGTGATGATGCTATAGCCTTTATCCATTCAAATTAAGCAAGTTTTCTTCAAATCGACTTTTTGTAATTTCTCAAGTGAAAAAATACATCATCGTTATTATTCTTTTGATTATAATGGCCTAAAATTTGATTAATATATACATAATATCTTTATTGCTTTCCAGGTAATGGCTAAAATGTGGGTAGAAAAAACGTTAATAATCATAGCAACAATTTCACTCAATGTGTGGCTGACGTCAGCAAACTGCAGGGCAGCTTGTTCAGTAAATCAAAAAGAAAGAATAGTGAAATGTTCAGGACGTCAACTCACGTGCATTCCCACAGTACATCCACAAACACGGGAACTCGTTCTTGAAAGCAATTTAATCACTAGTCTCACAAGAAACTCTTTTAGTCATCTGCCAAATCTCGAAAAACTAGTTCTCAATGACAATCACATTACGTCAATTGAACCGGGTGCGTTTAACGACCTTCAAAAATTGGAAGCGTTGTATCTGCGACAGAACAAGTTGGAAAGGATCTCAACCGGTGCCTTGGCGGGCATGCCGAAGCTGAAGATTCTCGATCTTGCACACAACAGAATTGAGAATATTGAAAATGATGCTCTTAAACCTATGAAATCACTTGTACATCTTTACCTCAGTGCCAACAAACTAAGAGAGATATCGGATAATATTCTTTCTGGCTTAGAAAATGTACAACTCATTTCATTCTTATCAAACAATATATCTTCCATATCAGAGCATGCCTTCTTTGGACTTTCGCGCTTGCAGACTATCTATTTTGGAAATAATAAATTGAAGACTATCCCTAACATTTTAAAGGATACGCGATCATTAGTGTCAATTGGCCTTGAAAACAATCCTATAACCTGCGATTGCCAGCTGGAATATCTGCGTGTTTGGCTACGCGCGCGTATGACATCCAGACGTATTTTGACGACCTCACCAGTAAGATGTACTGCTCCAGCATTACTGAAAGATGAGGATCTACGAACTATAACATTCAGACTAAAATGTGTAAAACCGAATATCACCACTACAGAAACAAATATTCTAGCAAAAGTTCAAAACAATGTAATGATAAAATGCGAGGTCAGCGGTTCACCACAGCCTACGATTTCTTGGACAGTTCCCGCAAGAGTTAGCCACACTCAGGTTAAACGGATGCCTGATGGAAGTCTTCTAATAAATGCCGCTCAGACGTCTCACACTGGAGAATACATTTGCATAGCTAAGAGTATTGCTGGTGAAGCTAAAAAACACTTTCAGTTGGATGTCTTATGTGACTGTAGCACTTGTGGAAAAAGAGAACATTTATTACCGGCAATTGTAAACACTGAAGATAGGATTGTGGTAGGAAAAGACGGGGATCACAATGTTGACCCATGTGCTACTGATTATTCGATGGTACACGTCTCTTTAGCTGGTGTATTTATCACCATTGCCATCACGTTTGTTCTGACATTTCTTTTCACTGCTATTTTCCTGACATTCTGGTTTCGAAAGCACAGTAAGCCTGTACGGCAGCACAGCAACTTAAACAACACAACCAGTTGCTCGTCGTCGGGGTCATCATCATCGGCTAGGTCATCCTCTGAGCGACGCCTCCTGCCATTACCATCACAAGAGAAAAACGGAATGGGCTTTCCATGCATTGCGAGGTATTACACTCCACCAGGGCGTACTAAGATGTCAACAGCCCCACACTCAAACTACAGACACAGGAAACTTGTGGCATCAATAAGTGATAACACGTACAGTAGTATGTATTCCTCGATGTGTATTGGAAATGATGAGTATGCTTACGTTCACAACAGGGTCAATGATGACTATGATTATCGAGATCTCGGACATATTTATGCAGGAACAAATGAAGTTGTAAGGAACAATGATCAATGGAATTCTCTACCAATGTATGTAAACAGAGGGAGTGGAGATGGAGTCGGTAGCGGTGGTAGTTGTACTGGTTCAAGAAGTGGTACTGTGATTTGTGTTAGTGGCAGTGATAGTTCTAGAAGTGGCACTGTGATTGGATGTACAGACACAGACGATTACGCATGTTTAGAGATGAGCCTCGATATGGCGAATAGACCTCATAATCATTTAAATAAACTTTAATATATTCTGCCTTCTTTCGTTTGTTGTTTTCGAATTTAATGGAAGTCAATTTCTCGGTGGCAATATGGCCTAAAACAATCTTATTGTTGTCCAGCCAAATATACTTTTGAAAACGTGGGTCAGTCAGCCAGTCGTTTTTTCATCGGGCACCATTACAGTATTTTCAATACCTGTACCTTTTTAATTCCTTTGGTTAAGTTTTCGGATAATGTTATGCATATCCTAAAATCTTCGGGGTTACTTTATGATTTTCTTATGATTTTTTTTCCAATTTACAGTATTTAGTCAAAAAGTGGGGGAAGAAGAAAAAAACGGAAACCCTGATATTTTTTGGTGGGGTGGGGGGGGGGGGGGTCGGGCGGGTTTGGGTAACGAAGATTTGTTTAGGCCTGATTCTCCCATTTTCTGTTAGTAATTTTGGATTTCATTTCAACAGGAAATTCCTCAGTGATGTCGGTTCGTCATTCCATTAGTAATTTAGTCAGTCTGTTTGTATGTCATTGAGATTAATTTTAACATAACATCTTTTAAGAATCTCGTTATTTAAAGTAAATATGAACGTTACTCACATTGCGGTTCGACGCAAAATTACACAGGATAACATTAAACATGTATTTATCCTGTATATTAAGATTAACTATAATACTTCTATTGAAAAACCTCGTCAACTAATGCCTTTATAAAATAATTATCTGTAAAATACAAATTATTTATTCATCATAACTGAATTGAAAATTCTTCATTAATATTGTTATATATAGTAAATGATTTGGTGTTATTTCAAATATGTATAACTTATGTAAATTTAATAATTTACACGTAGGCCTATATACGTCTTGTTGTACAGTTGTATACTTTCGCCATCATTGCTTGCATCAATGCAATGTTCATAGGCCTACACCTGGTTTTACAATAAGTTACCAGAGGCGGATTAATGCTTTTTTAAAGAGGGTAGCGCCTGGCTGGTGATGGGGCCACTGCTCCCCCAGCTGGAGTCCAGGAAAGATTAAAAGATTGCCACAAGGGGGAGCACACACCCTAGCAAAACATTATGCAACCGCCCCTTGTTACTGATTCATTTCGATATTACGAGTTACTTGCTATTAGCGTGATTGTTTTAAAATCACACGAAGATGTTAAATAGATACTCTTGTATGTATATTGTAAAATTGGATTGTGTCTGTTTTATCCGGACGAATTGTAAATTGTAACAATATTTTTTATCCTTGTTTCTTTTTTCGAAACATTTGTGTATATGTCTATATGTACATAGTAACTGAACAAAAAAAACAATGATAGTATGTAAATTAGATCCATGAATGTAATTTCTGAAGTATATATATTTGTTGTAAATAATTTTGTTTATAATAAATTTAACTACAAAAAAACTTATATTATTCGGTGTATTCTGGTTATTCTTATTTAATTCTTCTTAATTATCATTATTACTTTTAAAATATTTTATTTATTTGACAATACCAAATCATTACTGTCTATGAAATTGGTGAAAATCTCTTCAAAAGCAAACATACGATGACGCTATACATCCAAGACTCATGGTAAGAAAGGATGAATGGCATGAACGGTACGAAACTGAAACTGTTTTTGGTCATAAAAAAGTATACTGGCGTTATTCAAACACAACAAATGCTTTAGTCGGTTCAAGCACCCCTTTTGACGATTCCTGGATACGCCCTTGATTCAAACATAAAAATAAATGGGGAACTTACTGCAAAATGGAACGTTGTGGAGAAGACCGTCAGCTGTGAAGGATTAATTGAAGGATCTGTTGAAAAAGACAACTAAAGAAAGAAGGATAAATAAATACATTAAATACACTGTGGGTAGAGGTTCGGTAGTGGATGCTATCTATGCAATGATAAAATCGAGGTTACGGTCGCCCTCTCATAAACGCTAACAATTACGGAGATAGCCACCACTACCGGACTCTAACCATAGCGTATTTTATATCAAAATTCGCAGTAAATTCAGATACTGTCCGGTCTTCAACCAATGTCAGAAAACCACTTTAAGCTCATCCACACTGTCAAATTTATTTAACAAAAAAAACATATGCCTATGTCTGGCCATGATGAAGCCTGTTAATTTTATGTTTGAAGAAAGCCCATTTACTAGATGTTATATGCATGGTGATTACAATGGAATGAGAGA
>JAOTQE010035407.1:0-10165 GCA_025631205.1 Nesometra sesokonis
CGTGGACAGGTTTCGGCCATATCTCATGACTTTGTTTCACCACAATGGCGCCCTCTTTTGAAATATGGCCGAAACCTGTCCACGGAAGAAATCCCTTGCAGAGAAATTGTTCCTAAAGGTATCATTTTCATAAATGTATTGTTTTGTTACGTTTTCATTTAAAAATCAAACTCTTGGGAGACATACAGTACGTAGTGAACACCGCAGTTTATGGTTCGCAAGGACTTCTGGGGCGCGCATGGCCATGCTCAAGTAACCTAAATTTTTATATTACAGGACGAAGGGTATGAAGTTTCCACTGTGCGGCCGAATAGCCCTGAACCGAGATGCTGGGGGTACTCAGTGGATGAAATCCGAGAGCAGCAGGGGCGCGATCCTGATCTCCGGCCAGTACTTGACTGGTTGGCGGACGGCGAACCATCTGAAGATCAACTTTTTATTTCTAGCGCCGCTACTAAATTTTATTGGTTAAGCAGGGAACAATTACACCTGTCTGACGGCGTTTTATTTTTACAGCATAACGAAGGGATGGGAGAGAGCGTTGCAGGCAACCACTTTGCGCCTTCATCATGACCTACCCTCGGCGGGTCACCAGGGGGTTGCGCAGACTAAGTTCCGTCTCCGAGAAGAGTTTTATTGGTATGGAATGGGTAACAATTGTTTGTTTTTTATATTAAGTAGATGGCGTCAGTGGAGGACGTTCGTATGTTTTAGTTCCGAAATGGGGAGGGGGAGGATACTGCGGACGACGATTTGCTGCTAGAAACTGAAGTGAACGAGGCGTCGTCAGAGCGGTCAGAACCTTATTTGAGTTCCTGTGACTCTCCCATCCAGAGTATTTTTAGAATTGTACTCGTCCGATGTTTCTCTGCATGTCTCTTGGAACTCGGTAGTAAATTGGGAATTCCACTTCACGCCTGGGGATTGGTAGCTTTCCATAAACGGAGGAGGAGTGTAGTGAACACCGCCGTTTATGGTTCGCAAGGACTTCTGGGGCGCGCATGGCCTCAATTAACCTCAGTAACCTCAATTTGCATACCATGTGTGACGGGTGGCACTGCATCGTCCAAGTGGAAACTCTGGAACCTGGCACTGCTTGATGATACATGATACAGGAATTACCTGATACAGAACGGACGTCTAAAGAGACTGATATTGATACCTATTGATTATTGATACTGTGCTGTGTCTATTTGAGTGGCCATCACATTCACATACTAGTGATTTTTCCGCGGGTACGAGTTAACCAAGATTTGGGTACGAGTTGGCATGGGCACGAGTTTTCCCGTATGCGGCCTAGGCCTACGTAGCCCACAGGCCTACCCTGCTAGGCCTAGCCTGATAAAATACGGCACCGAAACCACATAATAGGCCTATTCTCTAAATACTTACAGTTTTTGATGCATTTACATCTGACATAAGACACAAAACAATGTAAGAAGCGTTTATTCGTTTATTGCATGCTACACAAACGACCTTTGCAAACAGTTTTGGCGGCCAGTTGGTTTAAATCTAACCGCGCTACGTTTCTACTGTCGTGATTCGTGAAGCGGTTATGAAACGCCATAGCTGCATTAGACACGCAACCAAGTCAGAATATCATCTTGCCAAGAAAAGGCACTTTAAATAGAAAAAAAAATACAAAAGTGAATGTTGTGTGAAGACTTCAAAAACATATTGCCCAAAAACATTTATAGCTATTTTGACATACTAAGCAGGTGAATTTGCATTAGCTTATGTAGTTTCATAATGTAGTGTAGTGCACAATAAATAAGCAATTTCACGGTTTCAATTGCGCATGTGCAGGTTAAGGTCAGTGATAAAACGACGCGCGGCAATCATATTCCTTTCATAAGAGCCGCGCGTCGTTTCATTACTTGACCTTGGTAACGCACATGCGCAGTTGAAACCGTGAAATGGCGTATTGGCAGCCTCCATATGTCGCGTGCGTTTGTGTTTAATTTTGTCATGTTAGCAACAACAAACCCCTAAAGCGACACCTCCCCAACGAATTCCCCATTGCTATTTTCAGAATCTTAATTTACCTCAGCGTTCCTTTTTAGACGGTAATAATATAAATAATACTATAATTATTTAAACAATAGCACATCACTTCGATTGTTAATTATTGCGATAAATCTGAGATGCCATGCAAAATAAAGTACCGAATTCTGCATTTATGTACATTGTTCTCAACTGTAGGCACACTAGAGTTTTCATGTACGTCAGACAGTGGTGGCGCCAGGACTTGCACGACGGGGGAGGGGGAATGGTCCCCGACAGGTGGGGAAAACTCGGGAGGTAAGGGTGGGCGTGGTTACCGGTTTGGTTTTGATGAGCAAAAAAAACGTTATTTCCCCGTATTTTGCCCACTTTTATGTCTATTTTCTATTTTTAGGGCCAATTATAAATTTCATGTTTTGGCTTTTCTCAAACGAAGATGGTCAATCTTCCCCGACGTGGTATAATTTAGGGGGCGCAGGACCACCCCTTTAAAGCAGTGGCGGCGCTACTGGGGCTAGAGACCTTTTCTTTTCCCTCACCCCTCCACCCCCCCCCCCTCGGGGATAAACTTAAGGTTTCGCCGGGGGCTTTGTAAGGTAATGACAAGGAACAGACGAAGCCCCAACACCAAAACGGGCTGATAAAGAATGCAACAAACGGCAAATAACGTGTTTTTTTTTTCATTTTTTTTGCTCGTCATACTGATAAACCGGGGACACGCCCACCTCAAACTTAAACTTGGTCAACTCGTCGGGGACCCGTGCCCCCTGTCGGGGGCCATTGTTCTGCTGTCGGAGAATTCCAGGCGCCGCCACTACTTTAAAGGTTAGCACCATCAGCCGAATCTTCTTCAACATAAACTCCTCTTTTGCGGCATTAAATCAGGGAACACTTAAATTTATTATTTCCGTGGTTAAACTAATGTAAACAATACCATTTCCGAACATTCAAAAGTTCGCATTCTTAAATATTTGCACCTCAGACCCAACCATGGGATTTAGAGCTTCAAGATTCAAAGACGTTATTTACCCTCGGCTAGGGGGAGGGGATAGAGCCCCATCCCCAGTCGGGGAGCCTTTCCCCCCGTCGGGGAGAAAATAAAGGTTTCGTCGGGGGCTTTGTAGGGTAATGTCAAACCCCGACACCAAAGCGGGCTAAAAAAAGCACCCAAAACACGGCAAATAACGTTTTTTTTTTTTTGCTCGTCAGACTGGAAATCGGAGACACGCCCACCTCGAAATTTAACTCGCCCAACTCGTCGGGGGACCCGTGCCCCCTGTCGGGGGCTTTGCCCTGCTGTCGGGGAAATCCTGGCGCCGCCACTGCGGTGTTTTCACTTAGAAAATATTACTTGCACATGAAAAACCTTTACTGTATTTGCAATGAATTATCTGCAAATCTTGTCTCTGAGATACCTAAGAAATGCATTTCAAAAATTGTCCTATAACACCCAAACTCCCTAGGTATGCAAGAAGTTATTTCAATTGAATTTTCACAGTTAATAATGCAGCAGGTATGCATGTTTATTCAAAACACAATATTACAATAATAATACATTTGTTAAATATAATAACGATCATCATCCAGGACACATATACTACCATTAAAAATGTAAAATTTCACTACACATTACTTAAAAAAATAATAAACTTGACACAACACGACATACAAATGGATGGATTCCAGTGGACGGACTAAAATGTATATTATATATTTTGCAGCCAAAGGAATGTTAAATATCTTTCTCAAAAACGATTTTCAATTATATATAAAAAGATAATTTGCAGTGTTGAATCGAAATGTGTTACAGCCGTTACTGCAATCCTTTCCTACCTTATCTCTATTTTCAAATCTAATCTCAAAACATTCTGTTAAGGAGAAATAATTGCTCTCAAACTTTTATTGAAATTGGCTAAATAATTATCATCACCATCACCAGCACAACCATTATCATAATCACCACCACCACCACAATCACCGTACAACTACCACCACCATGTTTGGAAGAAGTAGACACAGCGAATGAAGTCCATAGAGGTCGCGGGCTTCAAACTCTTCACGCTTGTCAGTTGCCTGGGCATTTAAGCAATGCACTTTACTCATTTTTCTTCAGTCTACCCAGCTGTACTGGCATATTTCTGGTGATTAACCTGTATTGAACTACTATCCAATCCAGGAGTGTGTATCACTATTTTCTCCATGATTATATTGAAGCCTATTTTATTGGTTCATAAATGTAAGATTCACTACTGTATATCTAAAAATGTAATCACAACAGGGCCTCTGCTAAAATTGAACCAGCAACTTTTTGCCCACTATATAAAAATTCATTCAACTTCTATTATATTTATACATATTTCATTAACTGTGGCAGAGCCAACCCAAAGAAGGCATAAGTCGCAAGGATAGTTTTCCACATAACGTGCGGCCCACAAAATGTTCCTAAAAGTAATAGAAACCTTGAAAACCATGTAAAATGGGGTTAGGGGAAGAAGGACGTCCTGTTTTGTCATACTTATCATTTACTGATGCATAATAAATTGTAAATCCAATCATCTAGCCATACCTTCTGTTAGAATGTAATTTTGGTAAGATTAGGACAACGATCCAGGTGTCTCATATAGACGTAGTTCACTGTGAACACAGCTTTAAACTGAATTTCCACTGTACACAGGTAAACCAGTAAACTTGATTGTTCAGGTTTGGTGTTACAGGGGCGTCACCAGCTTTTTTCAAGAGGGGGTGCATTTAAAAAAAAAAAAAGAGACAAAACGTATCTACTCCAGAGGCGGTTCCTGGATCCGCCCCTGTAGTTTTCATTTTGACAAGCAAAAAAAAAAAAAAAAAAAATTATGTACTACGTATTCTGTGCTTTTGATTTTCGCGCTTGACTCCACTGCAGCTCTGTTATTGTTTCTTTTTGGGTCTCGAGGGGGGTGCGTTTGCACCCTCCTCACCTCCCCTGGTGATGCCCCTGTATTACAATGGAATAGAACAGACTGTAGATATAATTTGCTTTTATCCAGTTCTGACATGAAATGTACTAAAGTTGTTCTTGGGTTGGGCTTGAATCTCCAGATTATTTTTAGCATCCATACCCACTAGACCATTGAGGTTGCACTTAGTGACTAGGGATCAAGTTCACAGTGTTTGGCAAAAACAAATAGTATATTATCAGGCCTCGATTTTTAAATTTGACTTAGTCCACTGGGCAAGTTGACTACATTTCACTAGCCCACAAGCAATTCAAATAGCCCATGTCTGTGGCAACAATCCACAATGTGTACAAGTGACTGATTGACACTTGTATTCATTAGCCAACTGGGGTAGTAAAAATGAAAATTCACTAGCCTGGGGCAGTTTTCACTAGCCATTGTACTCTGGGTTATTAAAAAATCACGCCCTGTAATAGCTAGTATTTTCCCTGTAATGCAAATGTATAATTTACAGAATAGACTGTTCTGCGACTTTGCAGCATTACAGGAATCCAGATATACACAGAACTTTTGATTATGTCCATACAAATGAGGTAATATTTATCTTGGTATTTAGCTCAATTGGCCAGATTAGTGGTAGTCCTGTGTTGTGTGTTGAATCATGGAGATTCACTGGTCACTGGTTTAAATACATCACAAATCTCATTGTGTTTTATTTGGAGGACTGAATTAAGTCTATAGCGTATCACCTTTTGAATGAGGACATTGGTGCCATGTGCAAAATGGCATATGTATATGTATGTTAAAAAATGCAGTAATAATAATAATAATCCAAAAGGTCCCTAATCAACTTCAAGTAAGAAAGTATAAAGCATACTCCAAGCAATGAGATACATGCCATCATGACAGGATTCAATATTTCAACATAAATTATTAAATATAAATAAACTATGTCATCATCAGGAATGAAAGTTTGTCCATAAAATTCCACCTTTTAACCATCAATGCCAAAAGTTTTAACCAATCAGAATTATTATTACACTAAAATTAGACTTATTATTAAGTTTTAACCAATTATAACTAACCTAATCATTCCTGATGATGACATAATTTATGTCGAAATATTGAATCCTGTCACAATGGTGTTTATCTCATTGCTTGGAGTATGCATTATACAATAACAATTATAATAATTAGATTTTTATATAGCGCCTTACACAGTCTCAAGGTGCTGTGGACCAGATGTTACACATCCATAAGAATTTCTACGCTCCTAAGGGTCCCGTCATGTCCTGCTGCCAGAATAACAGGTGCTACTTTCTTCTGTCCACATAGCAGATGATTTATGGAACAGTACACCGGGATAACCCCTACTCATCTTGAAAGATGTACTGGGTTCCTGGGTTCTTTATAGTGCACATGAGCTGTTTGTGTACACTGGGCCAATGGTTTATAGTCCTTATCCAAGAAGACTTGTTCCACCACCAGAACCATGGTGCGAGCAGGCCCATGCTGTTGTTTTAGCAAAGGCTCATGGTTCCCCTGCCTTAACTGCTCGGCCATACAACTGATAGTGTATTATCTATAGTGTCCCAATCATGACCAGATGGAAACCACTAGAAATAAGTCCACTTCTGACTTTTGTGGGGTTTGCCTTGGTGTCTCACAAAATCGAATAAACCAGGTCAATTAAAATATTATGCATGCATTAGACCCAGTGGCATATCCATGGGAATGTTTAGGGTGCTTGAGCACACCCCTTGGGAGGAAAACAAAAATTAAAATAACATACAAATAAGAAAATTTAGACCTCGAGCACACCCTTCAGAGGAATTGAGCACTTTTTTTGCTTGTTAAAATCTCATCGGGATTTGAGCACCCACTTCCCCGAATCCTGGATACACCCTGCACACACATCTTAACAATGGTACAATACTCAATTTTAGTTTCAAACCATGGACCACTTGCATCTAAGGCTGAACAGTACACTTTTACAACAGTTCGATGTAAGTACACTAGCCATTCAATCTTGAGGTTGAGGAGATGTTGACAATAGTTCTGACAGCAAATAGCAGGTTTCTCGTTGCCCAACTCCAACAACATGCTCGAATTCCAAACTGTCAAATGAAGACAAATAAACTAAACTGAACAAGATTATAATAAGGCATAAAAAAACAATTGTGTTGCTCAAGCCAAACCGACCCACGATTTTCTGACAGATGAACTAAAATTTTCAAACATTTGTGCTTTTTTTTACAATTTAAGTAACATTCATTGCATAAGTAGATCCAAAGATATAAGCAATTGAATTTTTTCATGTGTGGAAAGAGGGTTTTGAGAAATTTGCCCATAAAGTAATAAAAAAAAATTCACAATTAAAATATGATCTGCATTAATAAAACCCTTTCCTGCATGAAACCTGATCTTAAAAATATAATGAAACTTATATACCATAGTACTTATAATTAAAACCAAACTTCTAAAAAAAAATTAAACTTCTGATATATTATGGTGATAATCTCAATTTCATGTCACCTATGATGCCGAGAGTAATTTTTTAGCGAGACTCACACTTTTGTATGAATTACTAGTAGTTTTTTTACCTTATGCTAGACTGTGTTGCCTCATTTGGTGTAAAGTCTTCACAAGTTTTCTTCCACTTTTCATATACTTCAACTCCTCCTAGGTTTTCAATACATTGCCTGCAAAATAAATTCAAAGTTTCATAATTTTTGTGAAAGAAAAATTAAAATCTTCACAAAAATATTCATAGATTATATTAGTATTATGTATTAAGATAGGCTTATGTTGATCTAGAAATTAAACAGATATTCAATTCAACAAATCCAATATTTGGGAGAAACAACACAAAATTAGCCACAGCTAAAAAGAATATGACACCTCTAGATGCTTGGACATGGCACTCTATACATAAACCTTTCAATATGTCACAATCTAATTCATTGAGGCATGACTAAGTAATCGTTAAAAAAAAACTTAATCAGGCCTCAACATGTTTGGGCTGAGATGCACAAATATTACGAAATGGTACATCTGGATGCTTGAAAATGGCACATTTATAGAGTTAAAATGCTTTTATAGAGTTAAAATGCTTTTATAGAGTTAAAATGCTTTTCAAATTGTTAAAATCTAAGGAAATAGAGCATGATTGGAAATTAATTAACATTGAAATTAATTGACATTTAGTTCCTCTAAATTGCAGTTGGCTCCTCTCAATATTTTTTAATCATTTTTAAACAGTTTTTAAGTAAGTGCAATTAGAAAAACTAATATTTTTTAGCTGGATCCCAATGGAAATATGTTTCTTTGATACTTTTTTTTGGCCTATCCCTGCCTTCAGAGTTCTTTATTATAACTTATTTATAGCTTCATATTTTCTGTCATGTATTTGTATTATGCTTTTAAACTCTAAAAATCAAAATAATCAAACTCAGCTTCTCTCAATTATGGTGACCAGTTGGAACTGCAAGTTCCCTTCAGTTCTAGGTTGATATATAAGCTTAAATTGAGGTACAATACTCAAACAGTCCAACACAAAAAAAAATAAAATACGGTATTACAACCACCCTAAAAACCACAGATTAGTTACTAACTCTTTGATAAAATTTCTGCAACTGGATGTAGGTCTATCAGAGCTGCCAGCATCACCAGCACCATGATCATCATGGAATGATTGCTGACTTGCTTCTATTCCTACAGCTGTTTTAGCATGACACAGTACATCTTCAAGATCCTGACAATATACAAGCAAAAATGATTGAAAACCAATTAAATTAGTGTAAGATATGAACAGTGAAATCTGACCACTACACTAGTAACAAAAGTGTATGGAGAATGCCAACAAACTGTTACAAGAAAACCATAATCTACATCTGAAGTTGAAATGACATATACTAGGCTTTTTCCATGGTAATTGCATGATTGCATTGTAGCAGTGACATAAGATGTCATATGGCACCAGCAAGTTCACCTGACATTTTGTGTTTTTACATTTCATACAGTATTGAAAACTGTATTTAAAAACAGTGTTTAACATTATGATTAAAAAATATTTTTTAAAAGGTAAATTGATATTACATAATAGTATAAAGCATAATTTTTCTTTTGAAAGCCAAATGTCTTGTCTGATGGTTTTACAGATTATTCACAACTAACACTGATTGCTCTTGAGATTAAGCCAAATACAGTATGGGGCAAGGCATGGCAAAACCACCAAGTTGTCACACAGGAAGTTATTGAAAAATAAACAAATAAACAAAAGGAAAGATAAACAAATACAAAGGAATTTTTAAAAATATTTTGTTTCATAACTTTGGTTATAGATGTCCACTATGATAATTAACCCCTCATTTTAAAGCTTACAACAAGAGTACGTTTCAATGTTAACTCCAATTTTCAATTTTGCGACAACTTGGTGATTTTGCCATGACATGCCTTATATTTTTTTAGGTTTAGCATACAGTCAAAAAGATTACATACCACATCAGAGTCCTCCTCAAAATCATCAGCATATTCAACTTCTTTGACATCATCAATAGGTTTGGAAAGCTCCTGGTGATTATTATTTACATTGGAAGAGTCTACAGATTCACACTCAAATACTATAGGATAAAAATCGCATAATCAGTAAATGAAGCACAGTATGGAATATCACATTGATAAGTAGGTTTTATATATCATTCTACACAATTAAGCCTGAGGGTGCTCTCCACATTACTGGGTAAAGTTTCTTGCCTAAAAACACAAACAACTGACCAGAGTGAGCCTCAAACACCTCATGATTGGAAGTGTGAAACGCTCTTTCATTAAGATAAGATAATTTTAATTCATTCACAAGGAAAAATACTGCTTGTCGTTTACATAACAACATCAAAAGAATACAAAGACGGTAACAACAAGATACAGTTACAGTAAAATAAAGTAATATGTACAACATCATAACACCATCAATAATAATCATCATAAACCGTCAAAACCACCCTTATTATCACCTTCACTATGACTAGATTATCTTCTAAACATCTTGTTGTACTGGATAATACTCGAGGGGAGTTAGCAAAGCGATTTGTTTTTGCTTTTAGAAGCTTCATTCTTCCACTAGGATTAACTTGATTACAATAACCTAAATTAGTGGGTGATTGGCATCAAGCGTTATTAACTTGATTGACAATAACCTGATTTAGTGGGTGATTGGCATCAAGCGT
>JAOTQE010035418.1:0-10165 GCA_025631205.1 Nesometra sesokonis
CCCCCCCCCCCCCCCCCATTTTAAGGCCATAGTTTCATCAGCTTTCATGGTTTCAGTCACATTTGATTGGTTATCTCTCCCTCCACGCCCCAACATACAGTATTATTTGTTGTCTATTAGCCATCATCCACCATTGCAGTTCTATAGTAAAATACCATCTAGTTTGAATTCTCAGGCTTACCTCACTCCACCAACACTAGGCCATAGACTGCCAAATTGTTGAATTTGTGCCACTCAGGCTGCATACACAGTACCAATATAAAAACCATTTGACTGGTTGATTCTCTTGCCTAATTAGCAAAATACACGGTTATTATTGTGTAATTTTTCCAATGATAGCGATTCTGGTGGTGATTTCCAATTCCATTTAACTATATGTATGTGATTACAACAATTTGTGAAACCTCAAAGGAATACAGCATCTGGTGCACACTTCTCTAATATCGTCAATGTAAACTCGCGCCCTCCTTCCTAAAATTAACCCCAATAAATAAGATAAACACCCAATAACCTATAAAATGAGACGAATATCCTTTTTTTTTGCTTGTCAGATTTAAAATGGGGAATATGCCCCCTATTTAGGCAATTCCTGGATCCGCCCCTGTGGTGGTCAGTGTATTACTAGTTTACCTGTCAAATCACAACTTGCATTATTTATTTGATTTTTTTTTTAGGGTTAAACAATAATAAGGCAAGCAGTCCCACTAGTGTTTTAGTTATTTTTTTGTTTTTTTTTTCTATAAAATATAATATGCCAGTCTCACGGTGGAGGGGTGCTCCGGAACTGCTACCTAGCTAGTTAACCATGACCAATCAATGAAACTCAATGGACACAATTATAAGCTTTCTGTATCTGTTTAATAACACTGACTGATCGTTCCATTGAATGAATGGATATGGTTGTACGGTAACTGCAATAAAAACAATAATTAAAACTACATAATTATAGATGATAGCCTAATGTTCGATGCATTCACATAGCATAAACTGTAGGCCTAAGATGGTATCATTAATTAATATACGTCTATGATTACAAACATGCCGTAACACTTAAAGCCTATAAAATACACTGTATAGGCTTAAGGCCTGTACATCTACACTACAAGGTTTATTCCTACAGTGGTATAACAGAATAGTGTGGCCTAAAATATTGATTCAATAATTCGCCAATCATAACGTAAACTATACAACTACCGAATAACTTTTAAAACAAGCATGCAATTGAATGTATATTAATATTACTTACAAAGACTGTTCTTCGTGGCGGACTACATCATGTATAATAAGTGAACTAACGAAAATATGGATTGTATTTCACTAGGCTAGCTAATCTACATACTTAAAAATGTTGATATACTTTGATAAAACTGCCATAGCAACGTAAAACTTGTAACCAGTCGTCTACCATTTTCATTTCAATGAAATATTTCTTGTCTTTTCAGATTAAGGAACCAAGCAAAGTATTTGACACACTAAACACATCTAAACATGTACAGTGGCCAGATGACTCAATGCGTCTAACAGGTGGGAAAAATTCCTGGAAAGCTTGGTATCCAGAAGTGGGCATGGAGGGAAACGTGGTACACACATGGGTTCCCTCACACAGGGAAGCGGCTCGGAGGTCGCACATAGACAAAACTATTTTACTTGTACAAATAGAGAACAAGTTTGTGGCAATTGGTGAGAGTGGTGTGGTCAATGTCAATGAGGAAGTGTGACAGGAAAGTGATGTTTTAGATGTAACATGTGCAATGCAAGGGGTTTAACAAAGATAATTAGGAGATAACTGTATTGTTTACAAGTAAGATATAATTACTAAATTAACTATCACCAGTAGTAAATTCCTGTTAATTGGTTTTATTTGACCTCTGCAGCCATCATCTTGGTTTTCCCTGTTTAATCATTGTTTATACACAGAAACATAGTCAATGTCTTCTTATGGCCTATTGAGGCTGGCATCAGATTTTGATAGATTGTAGCAATTGCATTTTAGTTGAGAAATAACTATGCATCGGATTTGATCATAAAACATATGGCCTATGGAGAAAAATGTTGCCCATAATAGCAAAGGTCAGCTTTTTTTTTTCAACTCTGGCTGAATACATGATTCAAAAAAATAGTTAGCAATGTACAAATTGTCTGAATTAGACTTGGGAATTTAATTTTTTTTTTAATTGCAGGAAATTATATAAGCATGGGTTACTGAAAAAAAAGAAATATTTTCAACCGATACACAACAAATTTTGAAAAACATTGTACTTTTGCAACACAAGTTAATGCTTTGTATATCTGGGAATTCAAATCAGATTAATAGCACTGCTCATGTTGCACTTGATTAATCAATAATTTATAAAAATTCTATTATGAGGGCGCTCTATTATGAGGGCGCTCGTCGACGAAACTATGGAGGTTATGAGAAATTGTTTGTGTAGCATCCATGTTTGACATGTAATAGGTGCATTCCATGGGTTCAAGCAGTTTAAATTGTCTGTTAGCCAGTTTATTTTTCTGTTCATTTTATGCATCAAGATTTAATAAAATTTATTTTCCCTTTGTTTTGTTTACAATGATAAACTTAGCTTTGTAATTAAAAAATAATCTTATGGAAATGATGTTCAGCAGCTTTGGGTTCCTAATTAATACACAATATTAATTAATTAGGCTTATTTAATAAGCAAGTTAAGCCAAAACCTTTTATTTAATATACAAAAGTATAATTCATACCGATTAAATGAAATACAAGCCATCTTATTACTTGTGCCGTTGGGTAAAACAGTTTACTCCATTACCTTAATGTGTTGTTTGTTCTGGATCTGGCAGAAAATGACAAAAACCTATGGTGTGTAAGAGCTTGTTAGAGAGCCCTTCATACTAAAAGGCACTGTCTAAATACTCCAATTATTAGTATTTTATTATTATTTTTAAGTTAGATTAAATTATGCAAGCCAAAATTAATTGAAGATATTCTTTGTTTTTTTTTTATTTGAATCATTATACAAATGTTGTTTACTTCTTTATAGCTAATAACATTTTATTTGGTTTCATTTTTTTTTTTTTTGCCGTTCTTGGACTACACAAATAAATTATTGCATCTTCTCTATTTTTCTTTATGAACTATTTCCTTTAAATTTAAATTTGTCAAGCTGTTTTTTTTTTATTTAAATTCTGCAGATTTTAATTTGGGGTAGACCTTATCCTTAGGAAATTATTCGCATTTCCAATGTAGTAAATTGCATATCATTGTATTATTTGTTGAGTGTGAAGTGCGAGTGTCTAGTGCGTATATACGGTATGTGTTGGGTTGTAAGATAAAAGAAGTTGTAAAAAATGAAGCCATAACTTTTGTACTAGAGGTTTTAAGTTAGGCCAGTTGATGAGAAAAAAAATATATATATAAATGAAGGTTGGTCATGGAATTGAAAGGCGAACATAAGTTATTTAGTTTATTTTGTTCATATTTCGATTTTACAGCATTTTTAGTTGCACTCATTAAGACCATCCTCATATTTATATAGATATCATGTTAAAAATGAATATTAAATACCAAATAGATTTTATTATATTTGATAGGCAAAACTTTGTTTATACCTTGTTTCGCAAACATTTTGATGGGACAATCAGTTAAAAGGAGGCTGGAATAAAATAAAAAGTAAACAAACATTTTACTATATAGTATCATATACAGTAAAATCTATAGAACATAGAAAGATGTTATTTATATACTGTATTACGAATGACGATTAACACAGTATTTGCATTTTCGAGCAGAAGAATATCCACAAATTGGTTGTAGTAATAAAAGTTAGCATGCTTGCCTTCCAATCCCTAGGTCCTTGGTTCAACCTGGCTGAACGCTAGGTTGGTTCCCACGACATAACAACGCCACTCCCTACGCCTCATAATGAGACTTGGTTTAGAAAGCATGCCGTAGTTCTCATCCTGTAAGTGGCGAGTTAACTTGCTGTTGGATGTGACACAAAATTAAAAAAAAGGTTTATTTTCAACATTTTTAATGATGTATGTTGGAGGGTTTGCTAACAGGCTAAAAATAACGTTATTATTACAGTATTATAATTCCTATTTGTCAGTAATGGAGGGTTTGCGAAACTAGGTATAGAATAATCTCGCCTCAGGGCCTAAAAACTAGTGAGAGAAATGTCATAATATGACTTGCATACAGTCTGGGCCTAGTAGAGTTTTAATCAGGATCATAATATACTGTATATTATAACTTCTCTATGTATTTAATACTGTTCACGTGAAACCTATGTCAAAGCAGTAAGGTATGTTGGTTTATCTAAGTTAGGAAGATTTTTAGGAGTGATGTTTGTACTGCCCTATAGAACAATACATCTACAAAAACATTTTTCTCCAAAAAACAAGTACAAAAAGTATTTCTAATTTGTTCATGTATATATCATAAAAGAATATAATCAATTGTTGAACAAAAAATGTGGATAATGCCTGTTACATTTGCATTTAAATAATAGATAAAACATGCAATAAAAAATACAGTATTGCACCCATTTTGGATTCTACTAAAGGGCTGTAGCCAGAATATGAAGTGGGAAAGTGCAAGTTTGAGGATTTTGGATCGCCGGTGAGCACATTATCTCGGTTTTCAAATCAACAAGCAAAATAATTATAATAATTATTATTATTATTATTTTTGTTAAATTCCGGTGGCCTTCATACTGAGTTTCGAGTTCATTAGTTTATGGTGGGAAAATTGGACATTCCACCCCTCCCCATCCTCGCTTATGGAGCTGTATTACGGTTACCTTACTGACAAAAGGCAACAACTGGTCAGTAAATACACTAATTAAAAGCAGAAGTAGCATAGTCCTAATTAAGCAGTAAGTAACTATGTAAAATGCAAACTCTCTTATCTCATGTCTGAAAGTAGGAATCCTCTGTAACGCATCAGTTTTCCAGTGGGATGTATATTTTGTTGATTTCACATAAATTTCATGTGAACAAGTGGTTGTTAATTATGGAAGCCATTGTTTTTACTCAGATGTTGCTACTGATGCTGTCATTGTTCCCTGGTGCTGTCAATTTTAAGACTGAAATTCAAAAATAAGTCCAATTGGTTTCAAACTTTGCAGACTGCATGATTAAGACAAGACGACGAACCCTATAGATTTTGTGCCTTCTCCGATTATTTTGTACATTGCTTCTACCATGGCATTTTTTTAAAAACTTTGGTATGGCAAAGCCACCAGTTAACATAACAAATTCTGAACTATGATTGGTTTCAAACTTTGCAGACTGCAAGATTAAGACAAGACGACGAACCCTATTGATTTTGTGCCCTTTTTTTTGTACATTGTTTTGGGGGTTTTTTGTCACTTAGGTTTATTAGGTTTATAAATGAATGTGGATAGTTTATGAGATTAAATAACTGCAGTACATACACTATTGTGTTAATTGATTAAAAAAAAGTTTGTGTTTTAGAAAGTAAAACTGTTACAATACTCGCGTTTCTGGGCAAATAATACAATTAAAAAAAAGAGATTCGATTTCTGTGTAAACATGGTTTTAAATAAGGAATTATATTTTACTTAAAGTGTAATAACCCTGATAATAATTTACACAGTGGGAAGACTATGCTGTTACAGAGTTACGTAAAAGGAGTATATTGACATGTTTCATGTGAACAGGGTGAATACAATCCCTTGTGCCTTTAATTTAGTGTCATTGTGTATACACAGTAACATTACATAGTTTAACATATTGTATTGACAGTGGAAAATATTATGGGGAAAAAATTCTGGACAAAAGGACAAAAGAAGCATATCTTTGATGAAACAGGGCAGTAGTTCTTTTGAGGATATTATAATTAGGGGAGTAGAGAGTGGTGTCCATTTATAGATACTTTATTTTTTAAGATCTCAAGTTTCGTATACTTGCTGTAAAATGGTTACCCTATGTTGAGTGTTGGGCTGTTTACACTTCTAACAGATATATTTTATATTATTTTGTAATGAGGGATTTCAAAACATATTCTTTTTTTATGGATATTGAGACAGTTGTTTTCTATTTGTTTGTGTTTTAAATATGGTTATGAAATAATGATTGTGACATATGAAGAACTATGTATCTAAAAAGATGAAACAGAGTATAAAAAGTCTCATATTATATTTGTATGAATTGTAAGTATGAAAATAAAATTTCTAGTTATACAAAGTAAAACCCTGCCTCTATTTTTCTTTTTAAAATGTGTTATTGTTCAGAAATGTAAAATGAAAGATTCCAGTGCTAGGATTGTGTGCTGTACATTTTGGTGTTGATTTTAAACACAGACATCAAAATGAACAAGCAAAATTCTCTTTTGGTAATACTTTTTCACATGTACCTATTTAGTTCCATTATAAATTAATAATTCTAAACAAAATAAAACAATAAAATTTTAATTAAATCTAATAATTAATATTATCACAAATAAGGAACAAGTGAGAAAATCCCACACTTAATTAGTTATTCCATTCCCCTTCTGTCCTGTAGGCTCTTCAGTTATAACATTCATGGAGTTGCCCACAATTTTGTTAATACTGTCATGGAATGGCAAAAGAAAACTTTGCAAGTGGTAAAGTAAAAGTGTTGGTTTTGAACAATGAATATGATGGAACCATCACTAGGATACACTCTTCAACTCTTTTGGGGGAGAGAGTAGGTTATTTTGAAAAGTGTTCACTGGACCACCAGTTTGGTTTGGACAGTACGAATTCGAAGATTTTTTATTACTTTGCGCACTTTGTAAACCCAGAATATTGTTGCTGTTAAATATATTTTTACAGGACCACTTTTAAAATTTATACAAATTTTAATTCCCCTACAAGCACAAAATTGTTTTAAGAATCCATAATTTGAATAAATTCCTCTTTTTAACTTTTAACAAGCATTCACTGATCTAAATTGTCTATACTATGCAAAGTTATTCATTAATGCATCTCTTAACATTTTCAGTTTAACCCATCTTTTCCAGTATATTTCATTAGTACTCAATCAATTTACACCAGGTTACATAAAGACCTCAAAAGTGCTAACAGTGTTGTATGCTCCTGTACACTAACTTATTGTCCTGTCTAAATACGTTGGAAATAAAATGAATAAAGTCCACAGCATCAGCAGTAACAGTGACGGGTGAGAAGATCCTTATGTTAATTTGAGATGGAGCTTTCTTCAAGTCGCCAATGGCTACTGGAATTCTCATCTGACTGAAATAAACATGGCCACTTTCGCCAAATTGGCTAAATAAAATTTTTTAAAAAAATGTCAATTTTGCGGCCATTGCGGTTTTTATTATTTTTTAAAATGTGGCTAAAGAATTTTTAATTAGGCTAAAAAAATGCCAACCTTTAGGCAACTGGGCTAAGTAAAAATGAAACCAGCATGAGCCTAGCTACTAATCAATGTCATAGCTTTGCAACAAAGTTTCCAGTTTTCAAATCCCTTGTTACCTGCTTCCAATGGGAAACCTGACAGTTCATGGCAATAAACACACCATATGTTGATATACCCTGAAGTGCCCCTAACGCTACACCTAAATTAAAGTTTGCATCAGAGTTCTTAAAAGCTGCCGGTCGAAATGACCCTGTCAAGATTATGGTTTTCTTCAGGTCCTTCTGGCCTAGGTAAGCGGCAGTTTCTAGGATAGTATCGGTTCCATGTGTTATGATGATGCTCTTGTGGTCAGCTTGCTTGCATATCTGACTAAGCAACTCCCTACAAAACAAAGACATGAGGATAACGTTTATTTACTACTCTTTGAAGATGACAAATTTAAATACTGTATATATATGAAATCAAATAAAAGAAATTAGTCATAGATAACAATTAAATAGTACGAATAGTAAAAAAACTGGACTTAAGTTTATGTAGAAGACTGTTTCGCATCCCATCCGGAATTTGACAGTTCAAATGAGCTGTTTGGTGTGACCTTAGATCATTGTCAGATAGCTGACCTCTATTCAGCCATCTGGGAATTTTCTGGATAGTTGGTAGTTAAGGCTAAGAATATGACGTAGACCGCCACCTTTTGAACAGAGAAGGCATCCCAGATGGGACGCAAAACCGTTTTCTACATGAACTATAAGTTTTTTACCATTCTTACTACAGTAGAACCTCTCGTAAGCGGACACCCTCGGGTCCGGGAAAAGTGTCCGCTTACGGGACGATAAAAGGCCAAAGTTGTAAAATTGTGTATCCGTTCTTATGTCTCGCATTTCACCGGCCTCCTCAGCACAAATGACCTCTCAAATGACTAGATACCGTATTTTATTAAACAATGTTTATCATTTTAAAGATTGGTTCAGTATATTGATTCTCAGCCATTACAGTGTCAGATAGTACTCTGTATGTTTAGTGACTCTCTGTGCTTTCTCCATGGTATTATGTTGTTGATAAAATGTTTCAAATTTCAACTGAGTTTGTTTTGTGCAATGAGGCTTCATAATTCAATTGCTGTATTATTATGTTTTTACTGATGTAGAATTAATGGAATGTTTTCCAACCTTCAAGAAGATTTTATATTCACAATCAGGTGATTAAAAGTAAAGTCTTATTTCCAATGTGTTGCCATGATATAAAAGCTATGAAAAATGGGAGAAAATTATGGAAAAATCATACGTAGTGAAAGGTGAAAAATAACATTTCTAGTCATTTTGGAAGAAAAATGTACATTAGAGCAAATGTAATTATGAATATTCTGAACAATTTGAGACAAAATTCAAGTTTCTATAATGGCAGTTACATACACTGTCATTTTCAGCCATTTTATAAAAAAAACTTTTCATTAGGGCACATAGAAACGTGTATACTAGTATCCTTAATATTGCATTTTAATAAATCCATGAAGGTCACCAAAAGGCCCTAAAACAACCCCATGGGACAATTTTTGGTCTTTGAACTATTCAGAATTACAAAAAATCCATGTTAACAAAATACAACTGGGTGCACGGAAACACCTCCTCCCTACCCATACATGCAGCATACACGAGCCATGCTGTACACGTGACCAATGCTTACACCTATCTTCCAAAGATGGTGTGCTATTATCTTGTATTTCAACACTCCAGCCAATTAAAAAAACAGTCCTGATTAATTTTTGCATTTAGCTTAGTTGGTTTAGCTGGTGGAAATCACTGTGTTGTGCGCTGAACTATGACTCGCTGGAACATGGTTCGATTCAACACCACGCCACTCCCGTGGTCCTGTGTACAACATGACTGATGTGCACGTAAAACAGTGCACTCTTCGAAACAGAGTAGGGGATTGTATTCCGGTGTACTGCCTAATCACCGCCAGAGGGACCCCACTGGAAAAAGTCCACTTCGGACTTTCGTGTGGTTATCCTTGGTGTTTTACAACACCCAATAAATTAATCAAGTCAAACAGACTGGACTTTTTTTTATTTAAAAAATAAATGTTTTTTTTAACCATTGCCTAACCTGTCTTTGTGTGTGATTTCTTGACTATCTTTCTGAAATACTGTTACATAATCAAGTTTAATTAAGGGATGTGCATTGTCTATTATTTCTTGACTTGCTGGGTTTCCAATTTCAAATGCATATGCTCCTGGCTTTTTTGGATAATCTTTGTCTATTGTACCTGAAACATAATCCACAGCAGTAATGGCCTATAAAGTAATTTGTTTGCTCTCTTGTATTTGTTAAATTTATGTTTGGGGGAAGGCAAAAAGAAATTATATCAAAGATAAAAATTGTATTGAAATACTTAACAGTTACTACATAACAGTTACTCAATGCAAAATAAGGTGTTTCTGTTACACCCACAGTCAGGGGCGGATTTAAGGGGTACCAATTATTATTTATTTTGTCTATAAAACGAAAATATTCAGCTAGAATTGATCCCTTAACATGCCCTGAGGCCATTTCAGGACATGTAAAGTCCAAAATTTCCTGGTCCTGGTGTCATGACAACTTATTTAAAAAGCAATAATATTTATCCTGAGATATTATAAATGTGAGAATAGTTATGTTATTATAAAAATAGACTATAAATAATTTTTAAAAAAAAAGATTACTTGTAATAAAAACAAGTAAATAAATAAAAGAAAGGAAAACAAATAACTCTGTAGCGGATCAGCTAATAAATATTCATGATTCACTGAAAGGATTACATGTGATATTTACTTTTTGCC
>JAOTQE010035429.1:0-10163 GCA_025631205.1 Nesometra sesokonis
CACATGTTGTTTTTACGTTTTGCGAGACCCCCCTTTTACGTTTTGCGGCTTTTTTCGTAACAAAAAAATATTACGAAATGCGTTGATTTTTATGATTTTGTGCTGATTATTACGTTTTGCGTTGATGTTACGATTCGCTGTCCAACATGGGGATGCGTACGCACCCATCCTCTCCCGCAATAAAACGGTCCATTATACTCAGTACATACCGGTACGTAAAAAGAAAAACTCGTAAAAAAAACATTTCAAAATTGCAGAATCTACCCATTTATTTGTCAAATTTAAAATCACGTGCAGAGAAAGTAAACCCCTCTTTCCTAAATCCTCGATTATTTGTAGCTCTCCAGGGGCGGATCCAGAGCTAAATAGAGGGGAACCGGTTGAAGTTTTACCCTGAATTCATCATAACAGGCCTACTTGGTTTTTCTAGGGGCTCTAGGGTCCTCCCAGGATAATTTTTCAAGGTAGATGCGTTTCCTGGGAATCTTGGAGGCAAAGTTCACAGACAATTCATTAACAACAATGAGTGTTTCAGGATTAAACAAATTCTCTGAAGTCAAGTGGGGTGGGGGTTGGGGTGGGCTAGGTTATTTTCCCCCTTGGATCCGCGCCTGTTTTCCATTTCAAATTATATTATCGTGTTTGACAATGCCTAAGGGTTTCCAGTCGAGTGGTCAGGAGCTCCAACCCTAGCGGTTTGCCACTTGTCTGATCCACCCAGGAGAATAGTGGGTATGGGATTCAGCGGGTACAGAGGTTCGAGTGTCAATATACTTGCCATGTAAGTAAATATAAATAAATACAGAGGGTATTCTTGGCGGAAGGGGTGTTCAAACCTTGTTTAGAGTTTTAGGAGCAAAAAAAACTATTTCCCCTTTATTGTTACCCCACTGGCACGTTGTTTATATTGCGATTTACGATTTTGTGTTACTTTTACCAGGGAGGTGACAGTATAGTCATTTTCCTCTGAAGGGGTCCTCATTTTTACAGAAAGGGGGTGTTCGAAGCCCAGGTTTTTATATTTGTATCCTAATTTTATTGTGTTTTGCCTCGGAAGGGGATGCACCCTGAGTCACGGTACTGTATTCCTAGGGTACCTTCCTTCTCCAATATAAAGCTACACACGAGAATTAATAAAAACAACAGCAACCGAATTCGTGTGTTCTTGTTTCTCGTAAAACAGTAGTACAGTCATAAACGACAACACCAATCATAAAACGGCTAAGGTTAAGTGGCTCTCTCAACTGAATATGCTTAATTTCTTTATGAAACAAGTTAGTACAAATTACTAACCGTATGCTGACCTTGCGATAACCAATAAATCACGACACGTCCTGCCAAACACCTGGACACAGGTGTAGTCTGGCTTGTGACGTCACGATAGATACATACTGTCACATGCAGTATAACGGCGACTGTACTTTTACCTTTGCCCATGCTGCAGGACGGGAATAGTGTTTGGTGCATGTAATATGAAGGAGATATTGTTTTTAAAAGATGTTAATTAACAGACGTTGAAGAAAAAAAAATGATTCATCTATGCTTCATCAGGTAAGCTTAAAATTTTGAAAAAAGGTCCAGGCATCTGGAAATTCCCAGACCAAAAGACCAAGTCATCCTCAAATATTGTAGTTGGATCCTGGTCCATGGGAAAGGAGAAGTATGGATGTTGAGAAGTATGGATGTAGCTAAACCAGATAAGTGCCGTAGCCAGCATGAGGCAGACGAGGCGGTCACCTCGTCTGAAATTGTCAAATTTTTGCTATTTAAGGGGACTCACCCTATGATCTCCAAAAGAGGGTTCCAGTCCCTGGAATCCATACGTGACCCCCAGACTTGCCTCGTCTGTTTTTTTCAACTCTGGCTACGGTTCTGAGACATTTAATTGTCAAAGCACACACACGATTTTTACAATTGTTCAAACACTACCTATTTATTTATCCATCTAAGACCATTAGATTCTTTAGAATTAATTTACCTTTAAAATTGCTTAATTTTATTTTATAAATCTATAAAAATATATATGTATGCCATGTGTACACTTAAGAATAATCGTTGAGCATATTTATTTAGCCTTATTATACATCATCATAATATTTACAGTACTCAAACTGTTTTACTATATAATATATCATAATGCGTATATTATCAAAGCAAGGGGAATTTTTACACCTTTTCTAAGTAGCAAATGACGAAAGTAGCAGACAACGCCGACATTTTCTAAAATACTGCCCGTCCATGATAGTTTATTTCAAACGGCCCGATTATATTTTACTATGCTTATGTAACGTATATATACAGTTTTAATATAAACAGAGAAATGTTAAACTACAGTGTGAAAATGAACCCGAAGTGACCCAAGCAAACACGTGTTGTTAGACATGTAAACACACCTCATACTCACCCATAGATTTTTCAAGTTTTCCTCTGCACGATTCTGATTTTCTATCCACATAAAAAACAATAACAAGATGGCCAAAGTTTGCCTCTGGGAAGGGGTCAATAGCAATGACCGCTTGATGAGACCCACTCCTCCGCAGAGAGCTATCCGGTAATACTGTATTATATTTTCTCTCCGCTCTCGAGCCTATCCTCGTGGGAGCGGCGATATAGATATTTATCGATTCTCTATTTGTTTTTGTTAACGCTAAGCAAGAAGATTTTGTAATAAATTGACTATTTTGCGAGCAATCAAGCTGATAAATAAAGTCCACAGCCTGAGATATCCAATAGTCCTGTGTATTCCTTGATGCATGTGGAATGAGTGCATTTGACGATAAATCTTCAACAACAACACAATGCGCAATTGTCGATAATCCAAGAAAACGAACTAAAATATACAAAATACTAATAAATATTGTAAAGTATGCCATAATTGGATATGTTTAAGTAGTATTTAATATAATTTTCCGCAATAACACTTCCTGTTACGTATCGAATTTAAAATCAAAATCACGATGAAGTTTTAAAGTACTTCCATTTCGTTCTTAATGTAACATCGTCGAATCAATCCAAGAGAGATGTTGACAGTGTAAACGAATACAGGCCATGCCGTGTTGATATCAAACTAAAATGCTGAGCACAAAACAAACTGACTGCCTTTTGAACTACCTTAGAATTGCCCAAGCGGCAGATCAAAGAGAAACATACTTAAAACAGAAATAAAGCGGCTAAGCTTTTAAAACCAGTCATGCGATGCATCGAAATAAGACTTGTGACGATGAAATACCCATACTGAAATACCCCCAGTATGAGATCTTATAAACCAATCACCGAACTCAAATATTTCAGAACGTGCGTACCACATACCTCTCAACCAATCACAATATTCGTTAGAACACTCAGTTATTTTTTATCGACACCTGTAGTTTGTCACTCAGCGCATACTTACATGGAAACATCAATTTAATATAAAAAGCAACCGAAAATCGAGCAACTATACAAATACATTTTATTTATGACATAAAGGTGAAACCTGCGCTTTGAAAGACATATTTTGTAATACAGTAAGTCTGTTTTCAGAGCATTCGTAAATAACCGATCGCATATTATCAGAAGGAAACAAATGTATATATTAGCTCTTTCAATTGTACTAATAATTGGATCAGTAAATTTCGGCATGTCATTGGATTTACTTTGGTAACCATGGAAACCGATTGTTTTCTGTTGGAACACCGTTTCAAAGAAATTGTCGGTTATGTTTAATGTTCAGTAACACTAAACCAACTTAATAAACCTAATTAACTTACTGTACATTAATTGTAGGCTAAGCATTCGTTTGGCAAAAAGAAAAACACATTTCGCATGTTGATGAAACAGGGACATAGCAAATTATACCGGTAAGTTTCACTGTGCGCAAGAGTCTACAATTATTGAAACCGCAAACATTTTAGCAACAAGTTCCATATAGATTCCATACAATAATTGTAATCGGCATATAACTTAAAACACCATTGTTATATGTATAGGAATTTTTATTTTTGTGTTCTTGAACATCAACAGATTTTTGCCTAACTTTGGTAGGCCCATAGATAACAGATTACGGGTTAGGGCTAACATCCCTTTAATCCAACATTGTGGCGATAATAGTGGGGATGGGTGGGGGCGCTACTCCCCCTAAATCCGCCCCTGGTATTGGCCAAGTCCGACCAACCCAATCAAAATGTGAAATCGGTTTACCATTAATCTCCTGGTTTTTTTGGTCAAGAATACATTAGGCCTAACACTAATTCTTTGTTGACCTTTCCCGACCGACCGACAGAAAAATCCCAAAAATTGTCAGCTCGTTTAAATTAATATGATTTAAAGATGTATTGTAACTTAAAAATGACCCAAAAAATCATCAACAATAATTTTGAAATTAACTTGCAAAGTAACAAGTATGAGGGCTAATAGAAATTAGTGTGTTAAAAAATGTTTACAAATATTTTTACACTGAAGAATTATCAAAATTTTAGAGGCTTTCAGCCTTTTTTATGTTTTTGACTTATTTTTAGCATATACGGTGTTGTTGCAATATTGGGATTTTTAAAATGCCCAAATTTCTATTGTCATAGGCTTATTCATAGTATATTTCTTCCGTTAGCAAATTATTTTTAAAATCCATATTTTGTTGCTTCGAGTGACAATACGTCTTTAATTCCAAAAATTGTAATAAATACATAGAGTTATATATAATAAATTAAACTTCGGGTTAGGAATCAGGTAAAATTACAGGAACTTCAAACATAAAAAAGGCAGAGGCGTAAGCCTATCTGGTGCTAAGGGTGCTCGATCACCCCTCTTCGGAGGTATAAAAAAATAAAATTAGTATATAAATATACAATTCATGGGCGTATCCAGCAGAACTTGATAGAGGGGTCCGATACCAAGTTTCACGTTGGATTCAAAATACTCGGTATGTACGGTCCTCCCCATGGTCATCTTTCAAAACAGATGTGTTTCCAAGATATCTGAGACACAATTTTCACAGATAATTCATTGCAACAAGTGAGGTTTTCTAGTTCAAATAATATTCTCCCAAGCCAAAAGAGGGGGTCGGGTGGGACCCAGTTGGATCCGCGCCTGAAATTAAGGCGCCGAAGACTTCAGAGGAATGAGTACCTCTTTGTGAAGATGAAGAAAATAGCCACAAAAATATCAGAGAATAAGCAGGATAGGCCTAAGGTAAAATTTTGTACCAGAACATTGTTCTTTTTGTTTTTCTAAATCCGATGAGTATCTGGAAATAACCGGACCTAACCAACTAATTAAAATAAATAAATAAATCTCGTGATTGGTCCTGGTTCAAGCATGTTTTCCATAGGTCTACAGTTTATGTATCATTTTTTTCGTATTGCGAGAATTGCTTTTGAGTTAAAATGCTATACATTTTTTTATGTTTAGAAAGACGAATGATTTGATAAAAGCTTAGAAAAATGTAGTGAACCCGTGCAAACACATGCCCTTGCACCATGCTTTAAGAGGAAAGTTTCCACATACGATAGAGACTAAAATAACAACAGGCCTAAGTACTATGATCATTTCGGTGCATTTTCTGACCAGCTTTTATTTCGTCAATGTTTTTTCACCTCAGCCCTATTGATTGGTGTGGATTCCTTTTTCCTACCAACCACCTCCCAAACTTTCAAAAGAGTTCTGCTGCGGTGTTACCAACCAAACGACGTTGAATGGTAAGTGATAGACGAGGGATAGGATCATCAATAATACAAAGCATCAATTGAACACGAGACAGGAGCGATATGTAATACCATGTTTATTCCACAAATATCGTGTAAATACATTAATCTTGTTCAAAACGAGGAATTTTTGTGTTTTTTTTTTAATGTATGTGCTTCCGGTAGCATTCCTCGACAATAGAATCATGACCGCACATGATTTAGCAATTTTTAAATATCTAAAAGGCACTCCCAGGTGTCACAACCTACGGTAGAAGCACTTTCAACATGTCCATCTTATCAATCACACACCCCTAGTCCTGAAAGTTTGTAATGAGACACACAGAGTAACTCCGGGGTTAAAATTTCTATGGATAAATCTGTAGAAAAATTATTTGTGACCTGACAAAATTTTACAACATTTTGACATCGAGATAATGACAAAAAACGTGTTGAAATCTGAGTCTCAAATCAAAAGTGGGTCTACTACTCAAAATACACAGTGTTAAAGAATAGAAAAATTAGATATTTTGAAAGGTTTATTATGCAAAATAGCTCACATAAATGTAAAGATCAGTCAAATTCACATTACAACAGATAATTTTTAATATTACTTTTGGTACGGTTTGGAAACACAACTCTTTCAAAATCCGTAATTTTCCTATTCTTTAGCATTTTGTAATATCAGTAGTAGACCCACTTTTTGATTTAATACTTTGAACATTTTTCATTCATTTATTTTCCAAATGTGGTGAAATTTTGTCAGTAAGGTAGCAACTAATGTTCTATAGATCTATAGAAAGTTTAATCTTGGAGTTCCCCTTTAAATGATAAGTTTTGGTAAATTAATTTGATACAAAGTAGTGAATAGAAGTAGTATAGTTGCTTGTTTTTTTTTTCTTTCTAAAAAACACTGTATTGAGTTATTAAATAATTACTTTTGGTACGGTTTGGAAACACAACTCTTTCAAAATCCGTAATTTTCCTATTCTTTAGCATTTTGTAATATCAGTAGTAGACCCACTTTTTGATTTAATACTTTGAACATTTTTCATTCATTTATTTTCCAAATGTGGTGAAATTTTGTCAGTAAGGTAGCAACTAATGTTCTATAGATCTATAGGAAGTTTAATCTTGGAGTTCCCCTTTAAATGATAAGTTTTGGTAAATTAATTTGATACAAAGTAGTGGATAGAAGTAGTATAGTTGCTTGTTTTTTTCTTTCTAAAAAACACTGTATTGAGTTATTAGTGAGGTTTCGAAGCTTTACGAAATACGAATACGAAAACGGATACGTCACACTTCAAATTTTGAAATGGGCTAATTGTGTTAAAAATATATAAAATGTTCCACCTACAAATCCTTGATGATCGTCCTAAAATATTCACCAAATGTGACAGATATTCAAGGTGTTCTATTCAAACGTTACAAGAATTTATGACGTATCCGTTTTCGTTTTCGTATTTCGTAACTTTGCGAAACCTCACTATTTACCGATGTGTACTAAATCATTGTTTTTATGGCATGTATTGCTAAAAAGTGAGGCTACGCGGGTTTTGGTATCCTACCATATGATTCTTTAAATAGGCCTAACTTATTATGCCTGTATACGGTACCGGTACCTTTTATTTCAAATAGGCATAGGCCTAATGTTACGGTATTTAATTTCAGTTTCAATAGTTGTTTTACAAATAGGCCCAATAGGTAATACACATAGGCCTAACATATGACAAAATATAGGTCCCATTCAATGTTTATAATGAAAAATATACCAAAATTTAATTCCAGAAGAACTGAATTTCTTGAACAATCAGCTCAGTTACATTTTTTTCAAGTTGTGAAAATTACAGTAAAGAAATATCGCATCGTATCTTTTATGTCGGTTAAATGACCTCCAACAAATTTCCAAATCTGGAAATGCTTGGAGGATATTTGAAGCAAAAAGCCCACTTTCCATAGATAACAAATATGAGAAATTTGTAAAAGATAAACTTCATAATGCGAAATTGACAGAACAAATAGAAGCATTTGCAGAAGGAAAATAATGATGTTTCTAGTGTTTTTTTACACTTTCTACATAACTTGGAAAAACAGATTTAAAAAAAAGAAACCGTAACGGTAATCTTGAATTCCTATTGGCTGGAATTTGTAATCAGCCATTAGTCCTATTCTGTTTTACCTCTCTTTTGTTGCAGAGTCACCACTATTTAGTTATCAATATCAAAATATACTATGTCATATAGTTTAAAAATATAATGCTGTAGGCCCTAGATTGAATTGATTGTGGCAGCCTACATCAATCTCCTTTTTCGTGGTTTTCTTAATTTTAATAATGTTAAAATTCAATATTTTACTTACATAATCTTGGCCTATATTTTATTTATATACAGGCATACTCGTACCGTCTAACATCATTATTGTCATACCGTACAATGCCAATACATACTTGAAATAGGTCATAGGCCTACATCTTCGGCTGAAAAAACAGTTTGTATGAGGTTGGTAAAGGAGAAGAAAATGCCAGGTCAACTACTTTACATTGAATATTACAATTTTGAACAATTTGGGAAATGTGTAGGCCTATATTTTACACACATGGTCTGTAAGAAATGATAATGGGTTAGGGCCTACCTTCTGGTTTACAATGTGAATTTGGAATGATTTTCATCAAAAAGAGAACAGTTCGCTAAAATAATGCTCACGTTAAGATTGCAATTGGAAAAACTGAGCCTTGAATTTTTTGGTAAAACCTGTCATTCTTAGAATCTCCAACCAGGAAATGCTGTAGACTCAAACTTATGAGGCAAAACTAACACTTGGCGCCTCATACAAACAACGGTTCGATGTACTGTATCTTCTTATCCAGTTTTATAAGTTGTGATACTTTCCCACCATTTGCAGGGAGAAAAGAAAAATATACTTGGACAATTACTGTACTTAAAACGAAATGTTTACAGTAACCTTAAAGTGAAAAGAATGTGTTTTTGTGCAATAAAGCATAGGAATTTTCCATTCTGTCGAAAAAAGTTATGCCTATCAGTAAACATTGGAAGGATTAGGACTGAATACAAATATTGCAGAAAATATTTGATACAATCTTTACATTAAGAATTAAGAACATTAAGAAGATGCTTCACATTATTTAGTACTACTAATCAATGCTAATTTAAAGTTAACTTTTGATGTGTCTCGTCGATTATCGAGTTTTTTTCTCTTTTGTGGAATTCCACCCACCTTATTTCAACGTCATGTTGTTATTCACCAACGTTTTCAAAATGCATACTTTTACGGTATTATTAGTTTCAGATTGAAAATGTAATATACAACGTGTCTATCTTCTTTACACATTTTACTTTTTGCTTTCTTATAGTATAAAAAACCAAAAAGTAAAATGTATAAAGCAGCTAACTAGTCTACTTATTATTACAATGATTTTTTTTATGATTTTACACGATCATTACCATTTTTATTCTTTATTTGTATATGATAAAGTTGAAAAGTAAAGTAAAAAAGAAACAATCATCATGTGTTATTTTATAAATCGAATCCTAATTTCCAGGGTTTTTATACTACTCAATGTCGAGAAAACTCTAGGAGATTTTGGTTAAAATGATTTCAATAGCAAAATAAGAGAAAACTTTGTAAAATAAAATGTGTTTCTGTTCAGTACCGTACTAATCACTGCCAGCACGACCCCAGCGACGTCTCGAGTTGTTGTCATTTATACACTTTTCAATTTGTTCAGAAACTCAAAGTGACAACAGTAACAGAGTTTGTTCCTTGAAACGCGTCAACATCTAAGAAACCGCGTTCCACTACCGCTGCGATAATAGGCAGCACCCAGCAAGCCGACTATTTACGGCAATCTTGGCTAGGCAGGGGTTCATTTTGTTACTTTATTGAACGGCCAAGGAACATGCAATAATATGGCCTCTGCCCCGGTCTTCTGTCCCAGATAGACCCGACGTCGCTTGTTCGGTTTCTCGGCCTATGATGTGGGGTAGTCTAACTGACCAGTAACAGTCGGCAACATGAAATAAATCGAAACTCATGCCGTAAATAAACAAAATTAAATTTTGTTCCGAAAAAGAAACTAATTTAAATGATCAATGGGCGTCGATGAGAAGTTTTGAATAAGCGATGCCGTAAGTAATGGCTTCTGAGCCGGTTGTCCTAGAAACACGTCCGCCATTTATTGTTTTTAATCCATTGTTGATATCAACACAGTAATTTACGTAAACCCTTAAGAAGTCATCATCGGCCTTTATAGCTATATAGTAGCAAATCATTAGAAAATTGACAGAAAGGAAATACAAACCGTAATGCTCGATATTAACCTGGTGAACTGTTAGCTGGGGAACTGGGTTACTATGGATATACTGTGATAAATCCCTTCCGTTTTGAACTTTAGTTTAGTGAAATTGAGCGATACAATGGGGACAGCACTCCACCAGTAAAGTACAGGTGATGCACATGAAGTTGACTAAGAACAATTGGGGTGAGGTT
>JAOTQE010035440.1:0-10161 GCA_025631205.1 Nesometra sesokonis
AAAAATGTACCAAATACTTTTTTGGTTTCCTGGGGTGTACTCTACAACATATTAAAGTTTCATGAAATATAGCAAAAGAAAATGCAAACACCAAAAAAGTGACAAATTTGACTGGACTAAAGGTCGATAATTCGGTATATTGTGTGTAATAAAGTTTATTATAATTCAATATTTTGACACAAATTACATCATCATCAGGAATCCTGATGATGAAACAATTTATGTCGAAATACTGAATCCTGTCATGATGGTGTATATCTCATTGCTTCGAGTATGCAATCCTTGTGAAAGTGTATTTTTGTTGAATAACAACATATTTTAACTATTATTACCTGTATGTGTAACAGCCATAAGATGTAACTTGCTTGAGTCTCTTTGAGATAAAGCTGAAATATGTACTATTTTCTTAAAATTAGAACGATCTATTGATCTGTATACGGAAAAAAATAGAAATTTCCATGTTACTTCCAAAAAAACTCTCAAAAATGTATCACCTTATAAACCAAAATTTACTCTAAACCAGACATTTTTTAAAAGTTGCACAATCACAAAAACAAATGTAATCAAACGTAAACTTCAATTTGTCTAAATTATAGGCAATAATTATAAACTATTTTCTGTTATGATAATATCTAATATTAAGTAAAAAAATGGCAGCCATTTTGAAATCCAATATGGCCATCAACAGAGAATTTTAAAATGTCAGATTTGGATGGAGTGATAACCAAAGAACACATTTTGAAACTAAAATAATGAAAAAATATGCTTAGTGACCGAAGTTATTGGATGTTTTGGATTTCAAAAATGGCTGCCATTTTCTAGATGAAACCTAGAAAATTTACAACATTTATTTTTGAAATCAACATACTTCAAATGTGTTAAAAATGTTATTGAAAAATGTTAAGTTTACACTTTCCCCAAAAAACCCCAACGAAGGTATAATTTGAAAAAAACCAAACTGTTCTGAAACTGAACAGAATGCGAGAGAGAAAACACATCTTAAATAACATTTTATTTATTTAGGCACATGGCTAACCATTGTTAATAGCAAAGTATCACTCTACTATTAGGCAATCCCTTCACAAGAAAAACATAGCCTGGTTAGCAAATTAGCCGTGCGCCATAGCAAACAACTGCACAGGTCCCAGGCTTGCTCGTGCCTGGTTCTGGTGGTGTAGCAAGTCTTCTCGGATAAGGACTATCAACGGTAGGCCCAGTGTATACAATGACTTATGTGCACTTAAAATAACCTAATACATCTTTTGAGATGAGTAGAGGGTTATCCTGGTGTACTGGTCAATATACTAGTATCCCCTGCTGTGGACAGCAAAATGTAGCCCTTGGTTTGGGCAGCAGGACATGATGTAACACTTAGGAGAGGAGAATATCATTGAATGCATGAACTATGTCCACCAGTGCTGTGCGACTTTGGTAAAGAGCACTATATAAATAGTCAGATTATTACTATTACTATTACTATTAATATTATTATTATCATTATTATTGTTATTATTATAATACAAATGATGCTCTACATAAAAAAAATCTCAATAGAAAATACTTTTTTGGATAGCCATCTCTATCATTTTGGTTTTACTTTTTGAGACAAATATATGGCATGAAGTGCTTCAGCTACAGAAAGTGGAAATGTTTGGCTGACAGAAAATGGCATCGGATGGTATGCGAACCTAATATCTTGGGAGGGGAAGGCAAACACTTTAACCATCACTCCACTATTGAATTAGATTGTAGACATAAACTAGATATCTTATTGTGCAATCATGTTAAGCGTCATTTATTAGATTCTGTTGGTATAGCCTACCAACTTGATTCATCGATGATCCATCATTTATCATTGATATAAACGCAGAGGTTCGTGCATTCAGACAGGGTATAAAATATATGCTGACTATCATCTATTGACATTTTTTACTTTTTAAGACAAATAAATGACATGAATCATGCTTTAGGATGTGGAATTGTATTGGCTGACAGAAAAATTGCATCAGCTGGGATTCGAACCTAGTATCTTGGGAAGGTAAGGCTAGCACTTTAACAACCAATCTACCGCTCCACTATTGAATCAGACTTTAGACATAATATATAAACTAGATATCTTACTGTGCAATCATTTTAGCATCGTTTACTAAATTCTGCTGGTATAGCCTAGCAACTTGACTCATTGATGATCCATCATTTCCCATGTCATATACGCAGAGGTTGCTGCATTCAGATAGGGTATACAATATATGCCGACTATCATCTATTGATATCTGTACAATTGGATCTAGAAAAAGCAATAAATTCATTGTAGTTAATTGTAATAATTAAATATACCAAACCAGCAATAAAAAAATCCCACAATAATGTAGTTTTAAATCTATAAATAAAATGCAACTATTGAGATTGGTTCCCTTGGTTACTCACTTTCTAACACAATACTAATTATATAAAAGTCCAGATGGATAAATAATGCACCTGTTGGATCAACATGCTGATTCCATTTGGGGCCACATTTTAAGATTATATTATTTAAGAAATCACTTAGGCATTTCGACACCCTGTACGTGAAGATTTAAAGTACATACAGTTGTTTGATATTGTCCATCATCCAGACTTACTCAGATGATAAAATGCTTTTTCTTGTGTGAATCGATTTGACCTCTGATTGGGTGGAGGTGTCACCTGTTATCCAGTGCCACAATGTAGGGACAACATAGGAATTATGCATATGCATACCAGCATACCATACCAAATTTTGTTTGTTGAAAAATAATTATAATTTAATTTTGAATCTCATAAATTCCCCCCACTACTGTTTAGCATTACAGAGAATACAGCAATGCTCATAGAGGCCAATAGTTGTGCAAATATTCTGGGGTAGGTCCAAAACCAAACCAACCCAACAGCCATGCCTTACATGTTATGTTTTTTGGACAATTTACCAATATAAATTTTTTAATCAGGAGAACACTGCATGCATTATCTCTACATTGTTTAAAAATACAGCGTATATTGTGTTCTTTTGTATCAATAAATACACAGGTATAGTGTATTATTTTATCAGTTGGAAATAATATTGTTAATAATTCAAATACTCACCTTCATCTGAGAAACTTAATATGGAAGGTATAAGAAATGACAATGAGGTCTTGCTGTGGTTTACTTTATAACACTTCCGACTAAACCAACCATCATGTGCCTAACAAAAGAAGAAACATGGCAATGAACAAGACAATTGAGATCACAGAGTACTGTAGATCCCTTAATGTTCGCGGCCCTAAATGTTCGCGATTTTTAATACGATTTTTAACATTTCGCGACTTTTATTTTCGCGATGGGACGTTTTCAAAATACAATCATTTTCGCGATTTTTACCCACTCTACGTTGGAAATAAATCAGTTATTTCTTCAGAAACTAATTTTTAGTTGAGGACCATCGTGTTAGTTTTAAAACTTGAGTGCTGGTCTGTGATAAACAATGTTTAATAGGCCCCCGATTCACCTACCTCAAGGTTACAGTATCGCGAGGTATGAGCCTAGGCTAGCATCGCCAGCCGACTCTGGCTCCTAGGCCTAAGCTAGGCCTAAGCCGATTCAGTTGACAATTTCCACGGTTTTATTCACCCATTATCACATAGAATTACTGCCCTCCATTAGGCTACGATGGTTTATTGACCATTGATGGGAAATACTGTTTCGAAAAAAATGAATTTCTGTATTATTTTCGTCGGTAATTTATCTTGCAAATTATTTGTCAATGAACATGTGTTGTGAGAAGTATTCATAGAGTTGAATATACTAAGTGGAAGTATTCGACATGGGAGTGTATAGCGCCACCTAGATTACAATAAAAATGGCAGCCTCCAGTTTGTGGAAAATGTTTCGAACTTTGCCTTCTAACTACGATTTTTTAACAGATGAATAGGGTGATTTTGAAACCCAAATTATTATGATAGTTACATTTCGAACATATCTATCTTGGAATAGCGCCAAAATTATTATTTTCACAAAATAAAACTATTTTAGACGATCTTCTCAGCATGGCTAGGCCTAGGCCTATATCGGCCTTCGCGTGCAGCCTCGACCAACACGTGGTAAATTCCTATATTTTTCTTTGAGATTTTCGCGGCCTTTAATTTTCGCAATCGTCAAGTCATCGAAAATTAAGGGCGCGAACATAAAGGGATTTACAGTATCTAACACTTCTGAGTAATCCAACCATCATGTGCCTAAAGAGAGAAGAAACTGACAATGAACAATGCAATCAAAATATCGCAGAACATCTAACACTTATGAGTAAACCAACTATCATGCGGCTAAAAAAAAAACTGACAATGCAAAAAAAAAATTGCATTTGAAATCTCACAGAATATACAACACTTCCGACTAAACCAACCATCATGTGCTTAAAAGAGAAATTTCACAGGCCATTGGTAGGGTCAACTTTGAAATCTTGGCAAGTTCGGAATTTGCTGCCCAACTGGCTATATAAACCAAAAATTACTGGGTGGTGAAACACAAGATTCTTCTCAATCAAAACACCATTCATAAAAACCTATATAAAGAGAGATTATCTATGTGGCTGTAGAGGTAGCATTAACAAGTCTAACTTCGGCTTGAATGTATAGAAAGATTTGAAAATATTTTAAATAAAGGTTTATATAATAATTGTTTTTACTTTGTTAAAGAATATATAAAGTTATAAATTATTAGAATGATTAACTTAAAACAAAATAAAAGATGGAAAGAAAAATAAAAGAAATCCTGAAACGGCACAGAACTATTTCAAAAAATAAATATAAAAAATATGCGTTTACACAAAATTTGGGTACACCAATCATCAGAGGTTAAATGATCAAGGAATTTTAGCCTAAAAGTGGTTAACACTTACTTGATAGACGACCTCATAGATGCAGCCATCTTTGCCGGCAAGAAAGATGCGTCCCGATTCAGTTCCGACGATGCTTAACATATAAACGTTGTCCGTTGGTATGGAAAACAACGGCTCCGGTAATAGATGCATTTCAGCTTCTCCATAAAAGTCATCAATCAACTCTCCTATAAAATAATGTAGGTTTTTATATAGCACACTATACAATTAAGCGTTAGGGTGTTCTCCGCATTATTATCCTGATTATCATCACTTTGCTTACTAAAAAAATGACGCATACTGTAAGCAAAGAGTCTCCAGAGGCAGTTTGCTGAACAAATTCCTTAAGTGTGCACCAGGCTTTAAAAAGGATCCCACAGGTATCGTTATCGTGGCTGCGTAACGTCACATTTCGAGGAAAACAATTCACGAAAGCGTGTGGGTAAAAACTGCTTATAAAAGTCCACTTTTTTCGAAAAATCCCACCTTCTTTAGGAGGCAACATCAAGAAATGATGTTCTTAATATATATAGAACCAACTGGCTGAATTTTATTGAGGTAGAAACTCATACCATGGTGAAGGTGATATTTGACTGGACTATTTGGGAATCCTTGGGTGACTTCCTTTGAGGAGAATATCTGTGGCATGTAGCTCAGTTGGTTAACTGGTGGTAGTCACTGTGCTGTGTGCTTAACTGTGGTTATCTGTGGTACATGGTTCAAATCTATCACCATGCTCATTGTGTTTCAGCTGGAGGGTTGAAATGTGAGCGCAGTGTTTATTATAGCAGGTAGTACCGTGTGCAACATGGTGTACATTAATGAATGATGTACACTCCTTGGAAAAGAACAGGGAATTGTCTTCTGTATCACGCTGAAATAATCCATTCACCCTGTGTACTGCCCACTCACCACCAGAAGTTGCTAAGTTTGGAAAGAATGCCCTGCAAAATCTTAATCATTTATTTCCTGTGAACCGTGGAAAAGCCACAGGCCGCTCTTTACGGTCCAGTAACAAGTTATCCCAATTCAGGTTTCGTACTGAAAGATTCTATAAATTAACGATACCCTTTTTAATTAATTTATTAAACAACTAGTGCTGTCATTGCAATATGATGATCAGGCCAACATTAAGGTGTTTTTAGGTCTGCGTGAAGCGGACCTTAGAACCTCACTTATGTTCTTGTTGTTGTTGCGACTATAACTTTAAAAGCGTCCAGCGTCGCCAGTTTTGAACAGACATGCTTGAAATTTTGTACGTATAAATTAAACCCCATCCCCAACAAACGTTCATCGCCCTTTTTTTAAGTTACACCCCAGGGTGTCCCCTACACCCACAACACCAAAAACACATTTCGTCAAGTAGTGTAAAATACGGTTAATTTCAACAAGCGTATGAGTAGCTCGGTTGTTAAGACATCGTTTAACTGACCGTTCTACAAAAGCGAAGGTGGGATCGATTCCCACCACGGTAGGCCGTGAATATTGTATTTTTAAATTTTTTTTTATCTTAATTTTGCTCTTTCAAACATTTTTTTCTGCAAACCTTAAAATGTAAAATCATGCGACGTGGTCTAATAGTGCTATAGTAATTAATAATTGAAAATGCATTTACATCCCGAAATCGCTTTGGAAGCACGGACCTGGTGGGTGGTCGCTCTTGTTTATTTAAGTCAGGGTTTCCCGTTTCATATGCAGGTATTCTTTTAATTGAAATTTGGTTGTCGCCAAGCACATTGTCATTGCTTTTGAGTGTGTGATATATCTTGGACTTTGTATGAAGGTGCTCAGTATCTCGGTTTTGTAATTGGAGAGAAGTTTCACCAATACAAGCTTCATTACATGGCCGCATATAAAAAACAACCCTAGAGTGTTGAGCTGCCATTAAGTGACCTACATGAGAGGGAAAAAACAGTTAGAAAACAAAAAAGACTGAACTTGACTTAAAATGTATTATGTAAAAGGTTCAGAAGATAGACTAAATTAATTTATCTTTTTAATTTGTCTGTCTGTCATAATTTGTTTAAATTTGTTTACTGTTTGATTTACAGGTTGCAGAATACGACAAGCCAGCAACGCTATTAGCAAATCCAAATTCAATATTTGCTGGGATGGTTGCAGCCTCCGAATCTCAACGACATTAAGAATTGATATTACGGAGGTACCAGCGTACATCCGGCTAGTACTAAATTGAGCCCTGGTAAAATATTCTCTTTAAACCAAGTGTGATTGTGGCTAAAGGTCAAAATTAACGTTAGGCTTTTAACACTTAAAATGTGTTACAAGTAATACATTTTGAATGTCCTCAATAAAGTCAAGTGTTCCATGAATTTTAATTTAAAATCATGATTGAGCTATATTATTTTATTATGCTACAAAAAATTATTTGAAATTCGACATTTTATATTAAAAAGTGCAGTAGTATTATGTAAATAAGATTATATGCTTTCACTGTCTAGTAGATTTTATTTATAGAATACATACTGTAGTTGTACATGTTATGTATGTTGAGATTTTCAGCATGCGTGGTATTTCTATAGAATACAAGGTACTCGTTTTGTTTGTACCAGTCAAGTGCAGGTGCGGATCCAGGGGGTCGCGTGCCCCCTATTATCGGCAAAACGTAGGTCCAAAATTCACAAGAAAAACAAAAATACGGTCAAAATACTATACCTGGGCACCAAGATGGGAAAATCTTTTTTTTTTTTTTTTGCTCATCAAAAAAAAAGTGGCACGCGGCCACGCCCACCTGGACTGGAAAAGTGCGCCCCCCCCCCCTTTCGGCGGATCCTGGATCCGCGCCAGTAGGGTGTATGATAATAATTTCATGGCATGTAACTCTAATTTTTTTTAGTTTTATAAGCAAATGTACAAGTCTCTGAAGGAAGGGGTTACATTGTACACTATGCACACCTGAAAACGAAAAGGATAGTTATTATGAGAATCGCATTATAGAATATAGAAAATGCAATAGTTGCAGTTTCACCGGGAACTGCCTGGCCTTTGCCAAAGCATGTTAGTGCCGTAATGCTTGGGGGTTCGACGCTTACTCTCGTTGACTGTGTTCAAGACACTTTATCCATTTTGCCTCTCTCCATCCAGGAGTATAAGTGGGTACCTGTTAGGTACAATGCCATATGCGTAGATTTCAGCTGCAACATTATGGAATGGATTGTGTCCCATAGGTGTTTGTTCCAATGACTGTGGTAGTAATTATAAAGCGCTTTGAGGCCTTGGCAATAAGAACTTTATAAATGTTACATTATTATTATTATTATCATCATTATTATTATTATTATTATTATTATTATTACTACTACTATTATTGTTATTATTGTTATTTTTATTATTTTTATTATTATTATTATTATTGATTATTTATACAAAGAGGTCACCCGAATTTGTACTTCAGCATATCCCTTAGTTTGCACTTTTGAAAAGTAATATATGTCTAAATTGAAGAGTAAAACAAAACAGCTACTAGAGCTAAGTGGCGTAGAACTTTCAAGGCCCAGAACTAGACTCGCCTCAGAGTCCTGGCCATCGACATCGAGGATAGATACAAATGAGCCAAATTGGTAGTTGATACCACCTTATTTTGTACTTAAGTGTAAAATGTAAACATTGTAGCAAAGTATGTGTGTTGTAACTAACTTTTTAAATATAGCCTTGTTCAATGTTAGTTTTTAGAAACCTCCACTTAGAACAACTTTATTACATTTTATAAAATAAGAATTGCATATTAAGAATTAGTATAAACATTCCATAATACAGTAAGTGGCCACATTAATCATTTTAAATTCCTGTGATTTGTAACGCCAGCTTAGATTGTATATCTGGTGCTATATTTATCTACTGATTCATAGGTAATAAGAAAATGGGGCAAGTCATGGCAAAACCACCAAGTTGTTGCAAAAATTTTGTTAATGACGTCAAATTACACTTGTTATAAGCTTCAAAAAGAGGCGTCAATTATCAAAATCGGACAGCTATAACCATAAGTTATGGAAAAAATGTACAAAACTTTCCTTTGTATTTGTTTATATTTACTGTTGTTTATTTGCTTATTTCTCAATAACTACCTGTGTGACAACTTGTCCGTTTTGCCATGCCATGCCTCAAATGTGTATGATTCAAATCATTGTAATGTTCATTAAAGTGAACACATATTGTTCTGAACCATAATTGTTGTAAGTTAATAAAATAAAATGTTTTGCGTAAATATATTTTGTAACAAGTATCCAGCTATAAATATAAATTATTTTAATAGACTTCAAATGATTCTGATAAATAGTGTTTGATGTGTGTTTAAATGTCTCAATACTGGGGCGGGTCCAGGATGCTTCCATAAATCCATAATTAATTTTGGGAAGCTAAAAAATTGCTTGCGCTGATATGCCCTGCTCTATCTCTAGCGTAGCCACATTGAATTATTTACTACAATTTATTTTACCCACCCTCAAATACGCCCCCGTAATGGTTGGGGAGTGGTGGGACGCTAAGTTGTGCCATGTGTTGTTATAATTACAAAATATTTATAGTATGGCGCTCTAGAGTAAAAATTTCCGTAAATTTACGGGAAAAGTCCTGGCAGCCAGGATGCCAAGAAAATCCCACCAACAAAGATCATAGAGGTATTATTTACGGCTAGATAGTAAACTTAACACTAAAATTTCAATCCCATGTAGGCGCCTACTATTAATGGTCGTCGGCTTTCCTCACAATCATTTGAGTTAAATAATAATAATTGTTTATAATTATTGTACTTTTAACATTCATTTGTCAAAACAATTATCTATGTATGTTATAGTTATTTTACATTGTCAATTGTCTTTATATTTGCATTAAATTAACTCCCATTTATTGAAAATTTTGAAACTTTTATGAAAGGTCCAGGGCGCAATTTCGCCGTGGCAACATCGTTAAAATGTAACTCGATTTGATTGGTTGGATTCTGAACATATCTCTTAGTAGTAGGCGCTTCCATAGGATTGCACTTTGGGCTATTATTATTTGGGAGTTCACTATCTAGCCGTTAAAATAATACATCTATGACAAAGATCCATTGATTAATCATAGCGCCCTCTTTTATATTTATCGCCAAGAAAGGTCCATTACTTAATCGGACAGTTATTATCGAGCTCTGTGGAGTCGGACCTAAAAAGTAATCTTTCGTCTTGATTTGCATCAGTAGAATGTATTGATTCATCCTGCGCCACTTAACAACCCTCAAGACTTTTTACCCCAAATTACCCAAATTATTCCTTAACGTTTAACAAGGATTATTA
>JAOTQE010035451.1:0-12281 GCA_025631205.1 Nesometra sesokonis
TTTTATACAATAAATTTAATTCAATCCAATACGATTTAACAAAAAAAATAGTGAGCGGGTTTTCATTTATGTTTAGGCCTATTGGTCATCCTATTGCTTAGTTAGGTGGTTAAACTGTCGGTCCTCTGTTGCATCCTTTTATCAATTACCGTATGTTAGACTTTTTTTATAAGACCCAGTAAAATTTTGCTGAGGCTCAGTTTTCTTACTTTTTGTGACAAATTCAAGCTCAAAATGTTCTTGTTTTTTTCTTATTGTATATACTTTTCAAAACACAAAAAATACTACTACTGTATACTGTTCGGCCTACTGTGCTGTAGGGTATGCATATGTGACTGTTGCTTCGAGCGGGAAATCATGTACAAGATTGGTTGGGTATTTTGTGTCGTTCCCTGATGGATTCTGATTTCATTACATCTAATAGCATTAATAAAGTTAAAAACTTGATATAACCTTTTTGAAAACGGTATGTGATGAGTGAGTTTTGGGATTTTGAAGTTCCCTAAATTTTAAAAAAATGCAAAATTTCAGCCTCAATGTTCTTATAAAATTTGTTCTTATTTTTTTTTAAATAGCGTATATTTTTTTTAAATTTAATTTTATTGGTTTTCAAATTTCAGCAGCTTAGTGCATTTAGTGCTATCAATCGGTCAATCTAAAAGTATATTAACCGGTTGATCTTTTTTACACCGCCCTGGAGGCAGAAACGAACAACAGTGAGTAGCAATCAAGAAACCGTAGGAAGCGGTAAGCTGTACTACGAAAATGCTAACTAAAATTAAATCAATGACCAAGGACTTGCTATGCTATGCAAGCAAGCATTGCTGATTTTATGTCTGAGATTACGGTGTTGTAATTTAAGCGCTAAAATAGGAAGAAGTTTGGCACAGTGTTTTCTTGTTGAAAGTATTTCTTGTTTAATATGCAATTTTGGTAAAATTTCACTCAGGAGGTGAATGTCTAAAGAATTTTTACTTCGTGATACAATACATTTTATCGAGAGCGCCCTCTGTGTATGGGACTCCTTCTCTGCAGTATTCGGACGGTTTTACTATGTAGGCCACAGTTTATTGGGCTTGTAGTTGAATATGTATCAAAAACGCAATTAACTACCGGTATATTGGCTCAACTCAACCTGATAATGATGCAAATGGATGCATATCATCATGGTTTGGATGACGTGTAACCATACAAATCTACGTCGTCCGATGCATTTGGCCATAACGTAAATCCGCCGTGCCAATTCTAACCCGCGCCGTGCCCAAAATCAGGTTGTTTCTGCGCATGCGTTAGAGCTTTGCGTTTCAACTCAATAGTGTTTGTTAAAAAGAAACGCGATGATGTGTTAACTGATAGCACAACGGACAACATCCGATGATAATTTGTCTGTCTCATCTCATACAAACAATAGATAGGCCTATGGCCTAGGCCTAGCCAAGATTGTATGGCTAAATCGGGCCGCCAAATTTATAAACGCTTGTATTGTTAAAAAAAGCATTTTAGGGCCAGACAGGCCATATGAATTATCTATTCTGGAAGCTGTTCAGGTTAGGGCCCAGGCCCTAGGCCCTGAAAAGTTGTTTAATCCTTAGATGGTGGGGTGGGGGACCTCATACTCAGTCATAGGCCTAGCTAGAGTACTAAATAAAGACGAGGGAGTTGTTCCCAGGCCTAGGCCTAGGCTAGAAAGGCCTAGAAATCAGAGAAAAACTTCTTTATCGAGTTAATAAACATTGGAACAATCCCACTTCCGGTCATTTTTTTACAAAAAATGTTATTTGTTGCAATATAATTTTGTGTTTTCTGATCAATTTAACACCAACTTCAAAACTAGGCCCAAGACCAGTGGGTCTAGAAGTTACATTTTTTTACGTGAAAAGGCAGCCAATGTACCTGACTGATCGTTGCGTTTCTTGTTAACAAACACTATTGAGATGAAACGCAAAGTACTAGCGCATGCGCAGAAACAACCTGATTTTGGGCACGGCGGGTTTACGTTATGGCCAAATGCGTCGTCGTCATCAACATCACCTTCATCGTCCACCTCAACACCATCACCATCGTCGTTGTCGTCAACGTCATCGTCATCTTCCTCGTCATCATCATCAATACCACTACAATCATCATCATCATCATCATCATCACCATCATCATCTTTGTTGAGTCTCTGCCGTCGAAATGCGTGAGGATTGCCCATTTTTAAATTTGTAAGAGAGTGGGAGGGAGTTCCCGGAATCTCCACTAATAACTCTAGTAAAACAAATTTATTGTTAGTGACAATTGCATTATTTATATAACACCTCTGTCGTTTCATTTCTCCTCTTTATTTATTGTTTGAGGGGCCGGTGACGTCAGGTGGAGTATACATTGGTTTTACTAACTGAATGGTAACATCATCCCTATACAGTTTCTTTCGTAAATAACTGAAATTTAATTTAAATAATAACAAACTTGTTTGTGAAATTGAATCGGTTCTAACGCTACGCCAGTATACCATCGGAGCCAGTATACCATCGGGCGTTAAAAAATAACGCACATCATGCAGTAATTAGGTTTATTGTAAGTTTAAATTTAAAAAGATGAAAGGAGACACTCACTTTAAAAAAAAATCAAATCATATGCTTGATACAAGTCCTACACCTTTTTATTCGGCAACATATCAAGAATCATTAGGCCTAATTTGTGCATAGGGACAATACAATAAAACATTCTAAATTAACAAGTTCGTAATTGAGGTTATGCCTATTTCTGGTGTGATGGTATACTATGGTCAAAATTATATAGCCTATATATAATTTCATAATCAAAGCTATTGCTATCAACGTTTTATAAATCACGATAGTCTGTACTTATCTAATGAAAATTGCTGCTACCACATATTGTGATTCCTACTTTAATTTGTGCTGCCTGTGGAAGCATGCGCCTAGGGTTTTGATTTTGCAACGTGGAGCTAGCAGACAGCCTGCGCAAGCTCATTTATGTGAGTATGCGCAGAGTGTTAAGTGAATCTCGTAATAATGGCTACTATCGTACTTACTGCACATGTTCATTACACATGTTATGAAAATAAGTAGTATGAACAAAAGTATCCATACGTTATTGCGTCGATAATGTACATGAGTAAACAATACTCTATGGTTTCTCTTTAGCGTATTCAATTTAACTCTCCAAACGCATAGGGGGTGTTGCTTTTATTTAGAAGAGGTTTTTATTGTGGGGGGAGGCAGTGAATAGGCCGTTTATATTTATATGAAGAAAATCTCGACAACTTTTTTACGTTTTGTAAGCACAGAATTATTTCAGACTACACACTTGTTTTTTTTTATAATAGTCCTGTTTAATAATCATTGGTAATTGGCGGTGGTGGTGGTGGTGGTGGTGGTGGTGCGTTTATTCGAGCACAGAAAAATAAACGTCCCAGAGGTTTTGTCAGCCAACATGGAAGGGTCCCAGAAAAATATTCGAATGGAGCCGAAAGTTTATCAAAAGTGGAACCATACTATTTTGGGGTATATCACACTGTATTATGCCTTAATTCTCCTATGGAATATAAAATATTTATAGTTTATACATCTATCAACAAACATACAAACAGGCAAAAATATCGTCTATGATAATTTTAAAAATATCAAGTTAATATAATTTGATTCATTCATTTATTCAACCACGCATAACACGACTTAAAACATCATATTTACGTGGTTTATTCCTATATTATCTTCTCTGTTAACTTTACAATTGCGACTTATGTTATTTTTTTATTCACTATGACCACAAAGATAATTTATACGTATGCCTATCTATAGTATTTAAATTACATTTTAAATAAAATGTTTTATGTTTAGTATTAGTAGGAGTCTCATGGTTGGACATTTTGTGTTATTAGTGAGGTTTCGCAAATTAACGAAATACGAAACGAAAACAGATACGTCATAAATTCTTGTAACGTTTGAATAGAACACCTTGAACATCTGTCACAGTTGGTGCAAATTTTAGGATAATCATCAACGATTTGTACGTAGAAAATTTGATATATTTTTCAACACTTTTAGCAACTTTAAAAAATGGAAGTGTGACGTATCCGTTTTCGTTTTCGTTTTCGTAAATTTGCAAAACCTCACTATTACCACATTCCATTAGCGTCAACTAGCTTTATTACGTTTGGAAATATGACTTTTAATAAAAATCGCCCACAAAATAATCTAAAAATAACAATTAAAATGACTATCAATTTCAAAAAGTAAAAAAACACGTTCCTTCATAAAAACTGATTTAAAATGTAATTTAAACAAATCTCAAAATGTCATTTCAGATCAATTTTGGCGATTACCTCAATAAGCCCTTTCACTGTTTATACTGCGCATGTACATGATTAATGGTCAAGCAACACAAACTTTTAACCAACCAATCGCAAGTCACGATCTTTGTTTTACTTTGAACTGGCTTCACATTGGTAACGATCATGTGCAGTTTAAACCGTGAAAGGGCTTATTTGATCTCATTGACGTTCATTTTGTGGTGAAACCTCATTATTATTAAACCTCCAATGTTATGAGTAAAAATAATGTTTTTAATAAAGCAGAAAATGTTATTAATTTTATTGTATACTTTTCAGTATATTTTTTAAAAAATTCCTTAGCTATCTTTATTGTTACATGCAATTTTGTCGTTTTTACAATTTATTTTTATGTACAACAAATCACAAACAGTAAACAAACTGTGAGGTCGTGTAAACAAGGTAATAAACTACGAGTTCTCGTAAGTCCATTTTCTTCGATAGCGCCATCAATCTTCACCCATACAAAATTACTTGGAAGTAGCGTTATTACTTGATGGTGCTTGCCTTCCTATCGCGAGATCATGGATTCGAGTCTGGCTTAACACCAAGCTCTTTCCTACAACCTAACAGCACCACTCCCTAAGCTACAAAATGAGACTTTGGTTTTGAAAACATGACGTAGTTCTCATCCTGTAAGTGGCGAGAAAATTCACTGTTGGATCCGACACGAAATAAAACAAAAACAACCAGACTGATGCGTCTTGAACTCCTTTCGGATCTGAATTTGTTAAATAGGATAGGAAGGAGTCTTATGCATGTCTAATGTAAAAGAGTGTCATTTATCAACATCTAAAAAGTTCCAAATTAAAAAAAGAAGGGCGAAAATAAGACATAAATACCGTAAACTGTGTTTAAATTGGTTGGTAAATGTGTATAATCCTGTATTTAAAATGAGTAACACAGTGGAGGATTTAGTAGGGGGGGGGGGCATATCCGTCGCGCGCCCCTCTAATATCGTCAAAGCCTATGTCCCTCTAAAATTTTTCCCAAAGAATATAATACAGACAAGTTCAGGCAATCATAACGAAATACTAGAAAAAACAGGTAAAACATGACAAATATGATTGGGAATTTTTGCGTGTCATTTGAAATCGGTAACGTCCCCTTTTTAAAACACAAGCCTGGATCCGTCCATGTTAAATTGGATAGGCGAGATAAAGCAATTCACTTAACATCTTTACTACGTTGAAATAAAAATGTAACATTTACAAAACTGCCTAGTAAAAAATTAAATAACACCCACTTCCCCACCTTATTTACAGTAAATTAATTCGTGACAATTACAGATTGAAATAAAAGCTTTAAAACATACATTGAATTTTAGGCATGTACTCTGAATTTTAAGCATACTCTGTATCAAGTAAAAATATTATAATGGAAAAATACATATTACTTTTCTGAGAACACACTACTCTTCACTATGTGTTATTAGGGTGAATATATTACAGTATATTTCGTAGAAACTGATTTTATTCATATATCCAACCAGCGGTATTTCATTTATCTATTAATTAGTTTACAAACGCATAATTACCGGTAGCATAAGATCAAATGACTAATAATTAGGCTGTGTTACCCAAGCAGAGAATCTGTGAAAATTTGGGTTGACCGATTGGGAAATATTTTTTCTTTTTTTTTGTAGACACATTTTACTGCAATTACTATAATTTTCAGGGGCGGATTAAAAAAGGGGAGGGAGAACGCGTCTGGCTCGCGCCATTTTTCGTCAAAAGTATGTGCGCCCCCTGTTATGTTACGTGCGCCGCCTCTAAAATGTTATCTCGAAGACATACAAACTGCATACAATTACAGCTTAAGATAGTTGAACGGGGTTTGTTAAATTGTTAAATTTGTAACCCTGAACATGCACACGCGACCGGCAATTTTGTTCTCCCTCTTATTACACACTATCCAGGATCCGCCCATGATTTGAGCTTTAAATTCCTACAGTTTCATTACGGTATGACTATGTAGGCCTATTTTTACAATTTTGGGGATGCGTTTAGCCAAAAGGTGTGTCGATAATAAAATTACAACAATTCCGGCTTGGGCAACACAAAGAATTTTGTAGATTTTATTGCTTATTACGTTTGACAAATTGGGGAACAGTTGAAGCAGCGGTTGCAATTCATACTTCCATTTTTATCAGATCGTAAGGGGCATGCGCGGAATGGACGGCAGCCGCTGTATTAATATTTTGCAGTGGCAGTAGTCTCAATTTCGTTAAATTGTGACACTTTTAAAAGCATATTTAATGTAGTGCTATTCCCGAGGTTCTAGAGGTTCCAAATGTTAAAAAAATGAGGCATGTCACGGCCAAACCACCGAGTTGTAGAAAAATTGAAAATTTAGTTTTTGTTTGAGCCATATCCCACTTTTCGTAAGCTTTAAAATGAGGGGTTCATTATCAAAATCATCATCTGTAACTGAAGTTATTAAACAAAATAAAAAAAAAAACAAATTGATAGACTCGACTGAGCTTAAGGCCTTACCGCTCTTATAAAAAATGTATTAAGACTTAAACGACTTCGAAGATCATTTTAGAATCTTCTTAATCTTTAACTTATTAATTACAGCAATCTTCTATACAAGTATTACAAATTCCACACATGGTATTATGCAATAGTGTTATCGTAAATTAACCAAGGCTTAATTACCGTTCGAAAGACATTCACGTTGACTTATGTAATTCATTAAGAATCAACTTAACCAACAAATTATGATGGTGATGAAGATGATGACGATGACGATGAAGGTGGCGATGGCAATGACGGTGGTGGTGGTGGTGGTGATGATGATGATGATGATGATGAGACAATGATGGTGGTGATGATGATGTTGATGATGATGATGAAAGTGACGACTGATGATGATGATGATGATGATGATGATGGATGATGATGATAATTATGATGATGATGATGAAGATGGTGGTGATGATGTTGATGATGATGATGATGGTGGTGGTGGTTTTAATAATGGTGATGATTATGAAGATGGTGATGATAATATAAATGATAGTTATGCTTCCTTCTCGCTGATGCATACAGTAATCATCAAAACGCAGCAAACATGGTAAGTCTGTCACGCTATCCCTAGACTTATTGCAAGACCATACCATTCCAACAATGGAAATCCTCTTCCCAGTCCTTCACTACCGCAAAATATCGTCTAAAAAGACAACCGCATTTTAAGAACGAACTCCTTCAAATTGTGTTCGTGGCAATGCTCAACATCGCGGATAAACTAGTTTTGTTTCATCAAATTTTATCACCGTTAAATACTGTCTTCATTAAAATCTATTTGTTTTATAACTAACAATAGTGTCAATAAAGTACCGATGAAGTAAAACAGCATAAAAATACGATCAACCACCAATGCAACCTGCTTCCACTCCCCGTGAAACTGTTCATTCTTTGTCTTGTCGATGATTATACTTTTTAGGCTACGAAACTCTTCCAGGAGTTTCCTTAGTATATCAATCTCTCGCATTTTAAGCTTGTTTGTCCCCGGGGACGTTTCATCCATCGAATCTCTGTGTTCGTTGGACATATCCATACGTGGAAGGAGCAGTTCAGAGTTTCCCATGTCCATGGCTAGATCCGAGTGCAGACTATCGTTTTCGCAAATATCGATCATTTCGATCTTTTCCGGGCGTTTCCGACGTCGTTTGGCGTATCGTACCGTTTGGTGAACTGTGTGGTTACCATATCGTGACATGGGCATTGATTCAAAATGGCCGATACTATTGCACGTGGAGTGCTGCTTCTTGTGAGAGACAGTTCTCATAAGAACCAGCTTAGCAACACGGCCTAGAAATAGTCTGCGTAACCAGGCTGGTACCGGTTGACTCTCGGGGCCTCGATGGTGTAGGTTTAGCACCACAACCGACATCGTTAATGATAATGAAACCATTACCATTGTGGAAGCATAATATATTGCTAGTTAAAAAAAAGGAAAAATGTTAATAAATTACGTAAAGACTGTTAAATAAGATATTTTTTTACAAAAGTCAACAGGCAATGATTATTTTTGTCAAAGGAAAACCCAACATGTAGGACTCCACTCCCCATTTTCTGTTTTGAATAGTTGTTTTAAACTTACCTATTTAGTACCGTACTTTTTACACCTTTCTTCATTTGATTTGTTTGAAACGTGTTCATACCTTAGTAATTTCACTTTATAAATATTTAACCATAACGATATTTCAGTTAGCCTTTTATTCACCCTCCAGAAACTGATTAAGGATTTCTGAAAGGAGGTAGCCCAGACTGGTGATGGCACCGCCTAGTGCCCGCTTAGTCCAGTGGCAGAAAGGCAAATACGACTGCCAAAAGGGAGAGCGCGCGCCACTAGCGAAACCCTTGCATAAGCCCCTGTCCTCGGGATTCAAGGGAATGTGGTCAATTTATACTATTCAGAAGGTGGTCATTGAAAAAAGGAGTTTAACATACCGATTTTAAAACATCACCTGACGAAATTGGTACTTTGTTGAGTGGTGTCTTAAAAATTAAATTAGACTGCTGTTCACAACAGTAATACAATCGACCTTACGAAACATCTTGTGTAAGTAGGCTATTGGGCAAAATCTTAATAAAATAAAGCAATTTTTAGGCATAATAAGGAGTTTTTAATTCAGTACTACAATCGGACTTAGTACACAATAACACTATGGGTAGTCTGCACACGCGCATTTTGATCTTGCGCAGAATGCCTGTTGCGGTCAATTTCTCTGTAGTACCGCGTCGAATCGAGAACACCCTAAAGCTCAGTCCTGACTATCAAACTTATTTGACAAAAAACTTTGATCATATATGGTAATGATATATCCATGTATGGTCATGGTGTGATGTCATCATGACCATATATAGGCATGTAATTTTTTTTTTATCAAAGAAAATGTGATAGTCTGGACTGAGCTTAACAACAATATAAAACCTACCAATTATCGGAACGGCTCCAGTAGGCGGCAGCAGCTCGGCGACCAGTAGAAGGAAGACCGTGAGAGAGAGAAGAACAGTAATTCCCAGGCTAACCTTTTCACCAGATTCAGGTGGAAGGAAGAAACTCAACAGGGTGGTAGCCGAGATCAGAGTACAAGGCATTATTAGGTAGAACACGAAATATGTCGGTACCCTTTGAAGGTATATGTGATAGGTGACAAACGTGTAAGGTACCGGCTCATCGTCGGGGTAGATCTTGTAGTCTTCGCGACCGTTCTCGGCCGCGAAACTGAATATCTCCCACTCGCTAGAACTCACGTTATATAGGTAAAGGTTGTGAGAACCTGTAATAATAGAAAAATATTAGTGAGGTTTCGCAAACTTACGAAATACGAAAACGAAAACGGATACGTCACACTCCAATTTTTTAAAAGTTCCTAAATGTGTTCAAAACTATATCAAATTTTCCAAATATGAATTGTTGATGATCGTCGAAAAATACTGACCAACTGTGACAGACATTTAAGGTGTTCTATTCAAATGTTACAAGAATGTATGACGTATCCGTTTTCGTATTCGTATTTCGTAAAGCTGCGAAACCTCACTAATAAGGAAAATGTTATGAGAAGGTTGTTACATGGTAGCGTTAAGTGATCAAACTTGTATGATGGCTATCAATATTTTGGGAACCGAACTTGTGTGACGATATAGAGGGCGCACTGTAAAATGGAATATGATGAGATTTTATGGAGGGGGCTTCAACTCAGTGCAATTTACAAACAAATAATAAATAAATAATAATACTGGATAATATTGATATTTTTAGGAATGCCTACTCCTATGTTTTTAGATTAGTTCTTCTATGTACTTTGCTTCCTCTGTTGAGTGGTCTGAATTACGTTTAACCTACATTTTTTCGATACCTGATTATATGATTTAAACTTAACAGAAATTATTCTTATTGATGTATGTTGGTCATACCGTTGGTTGGTGGTTGTTTGGTTGATTGTTTGTTTGGTTGCTTGCCTGGCTGGTTGGTTGGTCGGTCGGTCTGTTGGTTCGGTGGTTGTTCTTGGTGAATGGTTGATTGGTGGGTGGGTTGGATTGTTGGTGAATGGTTGGTTGGTTGGTTGTTGGTGTGCTGGTTGGTTGGTGGTTTGTTTCGTGGTCGATCGGTTTGTCGGTTGGTTGGTTGGTTGTTTATTGGTGAATGGTTGATTGGTAGGTGGGTTGGTTGGTTTGTTGGTGAATGGTTGGTTGGTTGGTGGGCTGTTGGGTTGGTTGGTGGTTTTTGGTTGGTTGGTCGGTCGATCGGTTGGTTGGTCGGTTAGTCAGTCGGCTGTGGTTGGTTGGTCAATTAGTTTTTCCCGTATGTCGGTCAGTCCATTAGTAGGCGTGTCCAGTCATGAAATGGTCGGTTCGTTCTTGTTATCTTACCTGTTCCGTTTAGCGTGATCTCGTTGGCACCGTGTTGCCATGGCCCAAATTTTACCCGGCATGTCTGCTTGTCAAAAGGGAAATGCGTAACGTCCATTGTACAATGCGTTGTAATAATTGCAGGCGATTGCCATACCACGCGACCAGTGTTATAAATGCTACAAATTGAATTGGTGTAATAATGTTCGTATCGACTCCCGGCACTGAAACGATAAAAAATACAATCATAACTACTGAGTTCAACTCTTACGATGGTAATTATTGCTAATTTATTTGTTGTATATAAATGTAAAATTACTAACATTCTCTCGCATTATTGCATTTTTATTTTGTGTCACATCAAACCAATTTTCTCGTCAATTACAAGATGATGACTATGTCATGCTTTCTAAACCATGTATTAATATGAGACTCAGGCAGTAAAACTACTTTGTTGTCGCCTAAAAGAGCTGTGAGCGACCCAGTAAAGCCTGGTGCACACTTGTGAAATTTTGCTAAGCAAATGGTTAAAAATAATAATAGTTTTTGATTTATATAGCGCCTTATAGTTAATAGTCTCAAGGCGGTGTAGACTACATGTTACACATTCATGCTACTCCCTAAGGGTCACGTCATGTCATGCAGCAAGTACTGGCTTGCACTTGCGCCCATTCGTCTGTCCACAGGAGGGGTAATGTATGAACCAGTACATCTGGGTAACCCCTACTCGTCTCGAAAGGTGTACTGGGTTCTTTATAGTGCATATGTGTCGTATGTGTATACTGGGCCTACGGTTTATAGTCCTTATCCAAGAAGTAATATGGTGACGCGTGGCACTTGCAGTATGCGTCATTTTTGTGAGCAAATTCTCTCGCGTGATACTTTGGAAAAAAATTATCCAGTGTGCGCCGGGCTTCATTATTTGACCGCTATGTTAACAGTTTTCGTTTTCTCTTAATGATTTTGGTAAAACATGGAACTAATTGGGAAAATGTGATAGAGACAATGCAACAATAAATAGCTACCATATTCTGGTTTATAATAATTTCAGATTCAAAGAGATTATTTTGTCATTTAACCAACTAGAGTAAGATGTCATGATGTCTTTGTTATTTGCATGTACGGTATAACTTTTATACGCGAATGATATAATTGACAAACAGTATTATTTGTATTACACAGATTGTGTCTAAAGTATCTATTATGAAATATACCTGTGTGAGTTACATATTCAATATTATATTTAAAATCTACGCTGTCATATAAATTGACATTGAAAGGGAGGTAGTATACTGTAGGTACGCTAAAAGCATTATACGGCTTATCACTAAAACAACTAATTGACAGAGAAGAGAATGAAGATATTTGTGAAGAAGATGACGATGGTTTCTGTCGTTTTATAATTTCCGGAAACATCTTTGGATGAGATGACGATAATGAAGATGACGAGGATGATGATGATGATGATGATTATGATGATGATGATGATGATGATGATGGTGGTGGTGATGATGATGATGATGATGACGATGACGATGACGAGGATGATAATGATGATTATGATGATGATGATGATGATGATG
>JAOTQE010035452.1:0-10161 GCA_025631205.1 Nesometra sesokonis
TACAGAACCGATTCATTCGATCACTGATCTTGCTTGTATAGTTTTGGATCAGTAGCCGCACTCTAATCTTCAATCGCTTTGTATAGGTGGTTGTAGAATAGAAATACTAGCCCGGTTTTGTTGGCTAAATAAAAGTGATTGCGTGCAGTGCACGAACAGTTGGTGACACTGACCAGCTAAAGCTACTGTGCGCAGCTTTCAGCATCTTAATTGTCGGATCAACTTGTTAAATTTTTATTTTGACTGCAAGTATTTGTGCAATGTTTACATACATATAGTGTTACTCCTGTATTATGTTCAGTCATATTGTGTTTCTCCTTTAAATATTCTCAACGTTTTTTTCAAAGAGCCACTCTGATGACATTATTTGTACAATGTTCACATTCATAAGGCGTTTCTCCGGCATGTGTTCTCAATTTATTTTGGAAAAGTATCTGTTCATGATAACTCACTTTTATTTGAAGTTTTTTTTCTGTCTGTTTCTTATGTTTATACTATAAATTATCTTAAGAAATACTACTCCAAAATGTTTACACTGAAATTCATCTTTGTTTCCATGCTTTTTCAAGTATATCAACTAAACTTCTTACCACAACGATTCACATTCATGGTATCTATCCTGTGTGTATTATCAATGCCTTTTCACAGTACAGTACTGCTCTTATTAAATTTTCCCACAATGTTCACATTACAGAGTTTCTCCTGTATGTCTTCACAAATTCTGTTTAAAACTACTCCCAGCTTTAAATTTCTTTCCATAATATTCACATTCATAAGGCCTTTTTATTTATTACGATAATGATTAACAATAAAGGGATACAAATAAGATGTTTCTATAGCTACTGTATTACAAGATATTTGAAAGGTACTTATATTAGAACAACCGGATGAAAAAATTATTGTTCATATCAAATGGCGTCATATATCTTCGGTATCTTTATTTCAAAACACATAGAATACAGTCTAAAAAATTATACCGATTGCAGCCAAAGATGCTGAATTGCAGATACGAACTTGGTTGCATGAATCAAAAACAATTCGGCAAGGATGCACCGTGAGCCAAAAAAAATTAGATTCCAATATTCTGGTAAAATACAATAGTGGATAAATCGATTTGATTTGCAGTTGAAGTGGTTTAAATTTATTGGGTTTCCTTAGATTCATTGTTGATGTGTTATGAGACATTTTAAACCACTTGTTAAATCTAGTAAAATTGAAAGCTTTAGTAGCAAATATCGCACATAGTGCATCCCTGCGAGTCATAATTAATAAAAAAGATAAAATCTTTGACGTTCAACTATTTTATTATTTTTATTGATTATGACATAATTTTAATACATTCCTTATTTTCATAGTACAATAAAAAAAAAAGGCCTATGTTCTCCTGTTTGTATTTACAAATTCTGCTTAAAATGACTCCCAGATTAAAATTTCTTTCAGCCACATTCACATTCATAAAGTTTTCCCCTTATATGTATTCTTAAATGGGATTTTAAAACACTACTCTGATTAAATTTCTTCCCATAACATTCACATTCATAAAGTATTTTTACCATATCATTCATATGGTGTTTCTGCCGTATGTAATCTTTTCTTTTTAAACACTACAATGGAATTTCGTACAGCGGTCTCTAATGTGTTTATTCTCAAATGTATTTTAAAATTACCAATTTGATTACCTTACAACAATGTCTACACTCATATCATAAGTTTAGTTCTTAAATGTCTTTTTATTCACAACTCTGACTAAACTTACCAAATTTTGTGCTTCATTCTCAAATGATATTTAAAGAATTACTGTTGTTTTCACAAGTTTCACAATTAAATGGCCTATCTTCATTATGTTTAAGTCAAACTGTGTTTCAAATTACTAATTAATTTTGAAGTTATATCTTTCGGGCAATGTTCACATTTATATGGTGCTTCTCCTGTATGTATGTCTATTTTTAATGCATTACTGTGACTGAAATTCTTACCACAAATTCCCATTCATATGATGTCTATCCTGTATGTTCTCTCAAATGTCTTTTCAAATTACAATGTGATTAAATTTCTCTCCACGTATCTCCTGTGTGTGATTTTCTCAAATGTCTTTTCAAATTACTACATCGATTAAGTCGCCCTTCCAAATTGTCACATTTACAAGGTGTTTCCCTTATTATGTATTTTAATATGTAATTTTGAAATACTACTACGATGAAATTTCATCCTGCAACGTTGACATTCATACAGTGTTTATGGTAGGATAGGTATCCTTACTGTATATGCGTATATGCATTTTGAATGTATCACTGTATCTTAACTTCTTGCCACAATGTTCTCATTCATATGGTGTCTCTCCTGTATGTTTTCTCAAATGTGTTTTCAAATTACTACACTGAGTAAATTTCTTTCCACAATGTTCACATTCATAAGGCATTTCTCCAGTATGAATCCTTAAATGCACTTTTAAATTGTGACTATGACTGAATTTCTTTCCACAATGTTCACATTCATAAGTTGTTTCTAGTGTATGTATATTCAAATGTCTTTTAAAATCACTAATCCGATTAAACTTCTTACCACAATTTCCACATTTGTGTTGTTCTTCTCCTGTATGTATTGTCAAATGATTGTTTAAAGAACTCTTATGTTTAAATGTCTTTTCACAATGTTCACAATTAAATGGTTTTTCTTCAGTATGTACTGTCAAGTGCTTTTTCAAATTACTACTTTGGCTGAATTTCTTTCCACAATGTTCACATTCATATGGCATTTCTCCTGTATGTATTCTCAAGTGCATTTTCAAAAGATAACGGTAATTAAATTTCTTCCCACAACGTTCACATTCATAAGGTGTTTCTCCTGTATGTATTCTCAAATGGTTGTTTAAACAACTTCTGTCTTTAAATGTCTTTTTACAATGTTCACAATTAAATGGTCTTTCTTCAGAATGTACTGTCAAATGCTTTTTCCAATTACTATTTTGGCTGAATTTCTTCCCGCAAAGTTTACATTCATATGGCGTCTCTCCTGTGTGTATTCTCAAATGTATTTTCAAAAGACCGCTGTGATTAAATTTCTTTCCACAATGTTCACATTCATAAGGTATTTCTCCTCTATGTATTCTCAAATGATTGGTTAAAGAACTTCTGTGTTTAAATGTCTTTTCACAATATTTACAATTAAATGGCCTTTCTTCAGTGTGTACTGTCAAATGTTTTTTCCAATTATTATTTTGATTGAATTTCTTTCCACAATGTCCACATTCATAAAGTGTTTCTCCTGTGTGTATTCTCACATTTTTATTTTGTTCACAATATACAATTTCACTTGTTTTTTCTTTGTGTATTTTATCATGATACTCCAAATTATCTTGGTTAACAAATACTATTCCAAAATGTTTACCATGAAATTCATCTTGGTTTTCATGCTTCTCCACATGTAATTTAAAAGCATTTAGGTCAACCTTTTCTTCACAGTACTCGCATTTTATTAACTGTTCTGTGTGCAGTGTTTCTGAACGAGAACTCTGTCCACCTTCACCCTCCATTCTTTTATTAAAGGCAGTCTCATTTATTATTGGTGCATATAGAATTTCTTCATCTTCAAAATTGTAAAGGCCATTGTATTCATCTAAAAAATGACAAGATAAAGTTAAAATTAAACCATGGAACATTAAAGTTACATGGAAAACTCTTGAACTAACAAGCGATGTTAATTCAATAACTTTCTATGCTGAGCTATTGTTTTGCTAACTGCCTGAATTGACAGCCTGCTGTGTCCATCCTTTTGATCCTATAGGCATGGTCCAAAAATGTGAGGTGTCACCACAAAATGAGTCATGTTGTACAGAAAACCAAAATTGAGTTATTGTTGTATTTGGATAGAAGAGAATATAAGCTTTAAATGAGGTTCATAGCTTCACTATAACCGGAGAAAATCATTTTAAAACATAGGTGTATGAAAACACACTTTGGAGAAAATCTACTTTAAAGATAAACAACTGTTGAGTTCCTGTATGTTTTTTCAATTGATCTTGAAAACAGCCTATATGAAATGTAGTTCAAAAACATGTTTATTGTAAATAAACATAAACAGGAAGAATGTAATCATAAAATTTAATTACTAATCTTAACTACACAACAGAAATCTTTTTGTGAAATTATGATTTTCTGTCTTTTTGTGAATATCTCAAAATGACCTGGCGTACAACACGACTCATTTCATCACGACACCTTCAATATTAGTTCTTTAGTCTTAGTCTTCAAACCTGCTGTTTTCGTTGAGTTATTTTTGTATTTTTACAGAAATATACAGCCATTGATTGAGACTACTTCACAGATGTTTTAGATGTGATTCCAGTAAACATTTAGCGAGATTTACTAAATTAATACAGATTTAAGGGGGGCAATACACCTAATAAACATTTTTTTCATTTTTTTTTATTGTTGTAATCCATTACCAGAAAAAAAAACACAAAAAATGATGTATTTCACATGTAAGTATTAAAAAAATAGATTCATACAAATACAAATCGGAAGTAGAAAATTTCAGACCCGGAAGTGAATTTTACATTTAAAAACTATGGTTTTATGATATATAACAACCCAAATATTGATTAAAAATGTAGTTTGTGCTTAGCACACTTTTCATGATAATCTTTGGGCATATTGGTTGGGCTGGAACTGCTATGTTTTACTCTACATGTTATTGAATAGCAATTACACACACATTTTTCGTAAATTTCAAGTGATAATTTAATTTAAACTAAAAATTTTATACGAAATTCAATGTACCGAATTTCGCAAAACGTTTTTCTCAAAATACAATATTTTATCCATAAAAATTCTAATAACTTTAAAACCAATGGTCAAATCATCATGAAATTTGGCAGGAATACTCTTCCCAGCAACCCCTTCAATTTACTGTAATTATCCATTTTCTCTCTATGTGTTATACTTTTTATTTTATCAGAAAAAATCTGCTATGAATTTGAACGAATCTGGAAAATTTTTCTCAGGCCATCAACATGGTTTTCATTTATATACAGTATTACTAAAAGCTATAATCCAACAATTGCTTGAAAAGTGAACATTTTTCTAAGCCTAGCATACCTTTCCCGTATGTTCTGGGGAGGTGCAATCGAGGCGCGAATACACTACTCCTAGTACTACTAGGCCCCGGCCTACCATCTTCAAAAATCACTCCACAAACTCCACAAAATTTTTTAGGAAAACGGACATACCATGTTTTATTTGTTTTTGTGTGTTTCCACTGTCTACTGTATTGATTCGTCTAGACCGGAATGCCTAGACTAGGCCTAGTAGTAGAGGGCCTAGCCTAGCTCATCACTGTGTAAACATCACAATTGCCAGTGACGTCACTTTGTCAAATAGTATTTTACTATACTGCAAAGTGACGTCATAAAAGTGACGTCACTTTGAATAATAGTACTATTTCGCAAAGTGACGTCAGCTTGCTGGAATAGTAGGAACTCTTTTAACCAATCAGTGCAGTTTAAATATTAGATGTAGAATATACTATTTTATATTATTATTGTGTTAATTATACACTGCAAAATGTAATATCACTGCAAATGCATGGAGTTGAACAGCTTACTGTCTACATATTCAATAGATAATGTGCCATAATTTGATTCTTAAATTAATTTAACAGTGTTTGCAAATTATATCAATATGAATATAATTTGCATAATGACATTACCATCTGTTTAAAAAAATGTGTCACAAACTCTATGCTAAATATACCGACTAAGTTTCAACATAAAATGACAATTAAAACTGGAGTAATACAATTTATGCATATTAATGAAATGAGCTTTTCCAAATGTAATTAATTTATTTACTTAAAGGTATATTGTCACTTGAAAATGATCAAAAATAATCAACATTATTTTTGAAATTAACTTGCTTATATCAAAGTAACATCAAATTTAAGAACTTAACACTAGAAATTTCTGTATTTAAAAATGGTTTAATAAGATTTTTACAGGGAAAAATGACCAAAATTTAAGAGGCTTTCAGCCTTTTTGATGTTTTTGGCTATTTTTTAGCATGTAACAATGCAAAATTGTGGGTAAATATTTTTAAATAACCTAATTTCTAGTGTCATGATCATAACTTATGTATTTCTTTAAAATTTGCAAGTTATTTTCAAAATCCATTTTTTGTCATTTTTCAGGTGAAAATACATCTTTAATGTACAACTCAAACTTTCCACACTTATAATATATTCAATAGATAATATACTATGAAACACCAAAACATATTATGCTTAAATTAGCATAAGAGTGTTGTGAATATATTAGCTAATTATATTAATATGAGGTAATTGGCACAACTAATGACATTACCATGTATTTGAATAAAACATACAAAGTCTCAATGTAAAATGACAATTATAACTGGAATAATAACATTTGTCAAATTAATTTACTTGTCTAGAATTCACTATTTTATTTACATACTCAAATTGTATTTATTAAATATCATTGGTATTTTATTTCAAAATGCAAGGATCTTTAGAGCTTAAACATTTCACACTTGTATTAAGGTGCTCAATAGATAATGTGGTGTAAAAAAAAAACAAAAATCTGCTGAGAGTTAAAAGAAGTCGCCCCAACTGGGACTCAAACTCGGGTCTTCTGCTTCATATGTAGACCTATACCACTCAGCCACTGGGACTATGTGGCGAATTCATGTTCAATTGAAATGCAAACTCTTCTCACACTCAACAGAAGACCCGGTTGGGGCGACTTATTTTCACTCTCAGAAGATTTTCTCATTGTTTACGTTTCTGTATATATAAATATCCAAGGTATAACTACTTGGTGGTTTACACCCCTTCTGATTATAAATAATTATAAAAAGCATTTCATTTAAGGTCCTGCCTAGCTGATTTATCTAATGAAAAGTTTATCAAATTGATCTCTATTTACATGCGTACTGGTACTATTTTCAATGAATTTCTTTCAACACTATTCACTATTCAAAGCGTTTCTTATGTTTAAAAATGTTCTCAATCATCCTGGTAAATAGAGTATTGTATCAATTTAAAAAAAACTTGTCTACTGGACTTACTTTTGTTGAATGGAACTTCAGCCACATAAAACTAGTTGGCCTGACAATGTGTCTTGGATTAGACATGAAATATTGCCCACTCAACAGAAGTAAATCCAGTAGACAAGTGTTTAATTTATACAATATCCAGGGGCAGATCTAGACATGTACTGTGACCTTCGCAAAACCCACGTGAAGAAGCTGGGGGTCCGGGGGTCGCCTAGGGGCCCTGTGGTGAGGTACCAGAGACTGAGGTCGTCTGATCTTCGCAATGGCGAACGGTGCGAAGGTCTGGATCCGCGCCTGATATCTCTTTATGTTCTTTTAAATCTACTTTCTGTCCATAATGTTGACATTCAAAATGCGCTTCTCCTGTAGGTATTTAAATTTCTTTCCGCATATTACTATTTTTGTGGAATGTTCACATTCATAAGGTTTCTCCTGTGATGTATCCTTATATGTTTATTAAACCACTAACTTGAATGTTCTTCCCGCAATGTTCACATTCATAGGGTTTTTTTTTTCTGTATTTTTTTTCTGTATGTATCCTTATATGTGTTTTTAAACCACTACCTTGAATGAATTTCTTCCCACAATGTTCACATTCATAGGGTTTTTCTCCTGTATGTATCCTTATATGCTTTTGTAAGTCACCACTTTGAATGAATTTTTTCCCACAATGTTCACATTCATAGGGTGTTTCTCCTGTATGTATCCTTATGTGTCTTTTCAAATCACCACAGTGATGGAATTTCTTTCTACAATGTTCACATTCATAAGGTTTTTCTCCTGTATGTATCATTACATGTTTTGTTAAAACAGCTCTACTATTGAATTTCTTTCCACAATGTTCACATTCATAAGGTGTTTCTCCTATATGTATTCTCATATGTGTTGTTAAATTACGATTCTGTTTAAATGTCTTACCACAATGATCACATTGATACGTTGTCTCCCCAGTATGTATCCTTATGTGTCTTTTAAAATCACCACTCTGACCGAATTTCTTCCCACAATGTTCACATTCATAAGGTTTTTGTCCTGTATGTATCCTTATATGTCTTGTTAAAACACCTTTATTATTAAATTTCTTCCCACAATGTTCACATACATAAGGTGTTTCTCCTGTATGTATTCTCGCATGTGTTTTCAAATTACCACTTTGTTTAAATGTCTTACCACAATGTTCACATTGATGCGTTGTCTCTCCAGTATGTATCCTTATATGTCTTTTTAAAGCACTACTGTTATTGAATTTCTTTCCACAATATTCACATTCATATGACACTTCTCCTGTATTTATTTTCAAATTACTTTTGTTTTTGTTCACTATATGTACTTTCATTGAAGCTTTTTCTGTAAGTATATTATCATGATCTTGGTTAACAAATACTATTCCAAATTTTTTACACTGAAATTCATCTTTGTTTTCATGCTTTTCCAAATGTACTTCAAAAGCATTTAGCTCAACTTTCTCTTTACAGTACTCACATTTTATTAACTGTTCTGTTTGTAGTTTTTCTGAACATTCTTCTGAATGAGAACTCTGTTCACTTTCACCCTTCTTTCTTTTACTGAAATAAGTCTCATTCTTCATTGGTTCACATGGAATCTCTTTATCTTCATAATTGGAAAGATCATTGGACTCATCTAAAAAATTATAAGATAAAGTTAATTTATAATCAATCAAATTAAATAACTTCTAGTGGATTAAATGTTGTAAACTACTGTTACTCTTTGGATCTCGTCACCTCAACATTATCTTCCTTCTATATTTTTTTTCTTTCACTTTCTGTATTCTTTCATCTCTTAATCTAGATCCTGATAATTCAAAATTTGCTCAATCCAAAATGCCCTGTCTTTGATAGTTGTAAAGACCTTGTATATTGTCTGTACTGTTTTCAATATGTTCCATTAGTCTAAGATAGCCGTAAATAGTTGATGAAGAAATAAAAGTTTTAAATTTATGCTTTCTAAACCAAGTCTCATTATGAGGCTTGGGAGTGGTGTTGTTGAGTCATGGGAACCAACCTAGGGTTCAGCCAGGTTTGAACCCAGGACCTTGGGATTGGAAGGAAAACATGCTAACCATCAAGCTAGAGTGCCACTCCTAATTGAACTGAACATATGAATTAATCTGCAAACACTGGAGATTATCAATTTAAACTAAATCTTACAACACTTTAATATATCGGGTTGGTATAAAAAAAATTGCCCATTGGTGATACACTTTTCATTTCCAGATGACAATATCTGCACTAAAAATCGCAGGGTATGCACTGAAAAATCACAGGGACAGATTGTGAGGAACCTTGGAGTATCTCGGACTTCTGTGAGAAATATTACTAAAGAACAGGAATTAAAAACACTGATTTCAAGTGTGTATGAAATAGTTTGACAGAAACGAAAATAGTGTCACAGAAACCTTGAAGATATATTTTCGATGAAGAAATACATTTAGCTTTGTGGATGAAAAAGATTTCATTTTAGATTGTGCGCATTCATAAATGTCCGGAATTTGCGTTTTGGTCAAATTGAAATTTGGTCCGTACAATTAAGACATTGTGTCCTTTGAGTGTGTACATTTTTAGTAGCTGACGCAAGAGGGTTTTGGAGATAAGCAGTGCCAAAGTAGGGGCAATTAATATTTTTATGCCCACCCAGTATACCTGCCAACTACCTTTTACTCCAGTGAGTGAGACGAAGTTTACCTGGCAATCCCAGTCTACATCCCTCAATAAATGAATTGGCCATACCATATACAAAATTTAGAAAAGATAAGACCTAAAATTTTGTTTAATAACTTCATATTCATAATTGTAGCATTTTGATAAATTTATGTAAGGAATGATCTAATTAATCTTACAACAAATTGCAAATTCTATACATGTTGGACTTTCTTTTGGAAAATATATTTGTCACTTGATTTACATCTACTTCTGTCCCATATCAGATGTGCATCAAAAGGCAGAAAACCTATCCTGTCTTAGAGCCCTTTTACACTTGTTGCGTCGGCCCTGAGCCGGCTTAACTGTGGCCGACTCAAAAAATCAGTTTTGTTCACATTAATGTTTTGAGTCGGCCTAGGGCCGACTTACGG
>JAOTQE010035463.1:0-10161 GCA_025631205.1 Nesometra sesokonis
TAATTGGTGCATGGCACACAAAGTTGACACATGTCTGTCTGTTGTCTTGTTCATGTATTTTAAAAAATGTGTATTATTTATTTATTTATCTTTATTGTCCATTGCACCATGGGTATTACTCCACCATCTCATGCTTGAACAGCATGAGTCATTGTGCGCATATGGGTGGGTCACAGTTCACGAAACAGGGGGCGCTGTTTGCCGTCCAGCACTCAAAAAAGCTGGTTACATCCCTGTGAATAGGGTGGCTAGCTACCCCGTCCATTCTCAGAAAAATTGAAATAAGGGGAAAAAATAAAGTAAGGGAAAAAATACAGAATGCCGACATTATTAAGGCCAGAGACCTCTATAATGTGCCCAAACACTTCCACTTAAAAAAAAATTCTTCATTTTTTCGAAGGGGGAACACCCCCCCCCCCACTCTCATATGCCCACCACCTGCTCGGTGCTACACACCTTGCCTGCCACCCCCTCCTTTTCAAATCTTAGATCCGCCACTGAATAATTCCATATTTTGGGAAGGTAGCATTTAAGCACTAAATTTTTGTTTATGGGATCTACAGTGGTAAACAATACAATTCAAAAAAGAGGTACTTACATCTCCATTGACATAAAACCAGGTGTTATCCACAGGACATTTAACATATTGACGTTGTCTGTCAAAATAAAGAAACCACTTAATAAGCAACATTTTAATAGAGTACCTAATTAAAACCTATTGATTATACTGTACTGACCCTGGTATAAGCCCACTACATTGAACATGAAATCCCAGTTAGTATGATATACCCTGGTATAAGGCCACTACCATTGAACCCCTAAAATTGAGAAAAAAAAGTTTTCCTAGTAAAAAAGTTATAATGTGAAGAATATTATAGTATAGCATGAATTGTAAACCAGCCATCGTTAATAAGGCAGACTGAAACTCAACTTCGCATAATCTATTATTTCAATAAAAAAACGAGAAAATGTTGATGTTTTTTTTCTTTTTTTTTGCTCATCAAAACCAAACCGGCAACCACGCCCACCCGGACCTCCCGAGTTGGGACGATGCCCTGGCCCGTCGGAGAAATCCTAGCGCCACCACTGCTTACCCCCTTTCATTCCATTCTGGCTGCGCCCCTGAGCCCACTACATTGAACATGGAATCCCAGTCAGGGTGTGATGTGGGCATATACCCTTGTATAGGCCCACTACATTCAACAAGAAATCCCAGTCAGTGGGGTGTGGACATTTTCATTTTTTCATTTATTTATTTAACCACATGGTATGGAACTTCTAAAGAGACAGTACTCATAGCTCATAAGCCAGAAATCCCGGACATACAACACTACATACAAAATACAGTTTACAACAGATACAATTGGTAAAATACAAAAGTTAAAAATGTAAAATTAGATACAGGATACTGACTATTAAAAGATATATCTTAAATCTATTTAAAAAGCTTTTAAAATTACATAGAATGGCATCACTCTCAATTTGACATATACCCTGCTATAAGCCCACTACCTTGAACATGGAATCAAAGCTGTTTTTGGGGATAGCTTATATTCAGCTTTTGAAAATGTGTAGAGTATCTCATTTTACTCAAATGTTGGGGTAGGCTTACACCAGCAGGCCACAAATTTGGGCTTGGTAAGGGCAAAGCCATTTTCAGCTTGATTTTAGAGACCATTTTGTAAAAATTGTATTCTTATATATAGTGAAAATAAGGGGCAGAAAGGCCAAATGTGGCCTTAATGATGGTCCTTTTTTTAAGGCAATGAGACCAATTTGGAGGGCACCAGAGGCATATGGCCTTGGTTAAATTCGAGCCCTGCACCAGAGTCAGGATGGTGTAAATACAATTAAAGTAACCAAAACAGTTTAGACTTAATTAGATTAGACAGAAACGGCCCAAAAATAAGATAGCGTTTCTTTTTGCTTGTCAGATCGAAACAGGGGAAAATGTGGCCCAGTACTGGTGGTGGGGTTTGTCTCGCGCATTGGAGCCAAAAAAAGTTGGCAGGTATAGTACTTTACATCTTTGAATAAATTCTGCAATCAAATAAGCGAATCTCTAATATGCATTGCACCAAATAGGATTTCTTTCTGTAAGTGGCGCTCTAAAAAAGGCACACCAGCAATTATTGAACAACCAAGCTATCGGTTGACAACTGATGGTAAGGCTGAGCAACAGGATCAAACAGAAAATCTTCCATTTATTTGGTTTTTTTTTAAAGTTTATTAGTAGCTGCTTTAAAGTTACAGATTCAAAAAAGCATCCTTACCCGCTTATTCGTAGAATGCAAGCCTGGCAAAATCTATGTCCGCATTTTGTTTGTACGGGGTTCTTCATAACGGACAAACAAACAGGACAATGGTACTTGCGATCGGGAGGAGGCTCAAAACTGACGTCACTGTAATTATGATGGTGATCAACAGACGGCGTTGGAGATAATTCTGCTCGTTCCGAAGCCATAATTCTGACTGGAGAAACGATAAAATTATAAATTTTATTGATTTTTCTTCTCTGATTTCTGGAAGAAAAATTACAAAGGAACTATACAAAAATTTACTACAGTAAAACTTGTTCTAGCCTAATCTAAAGTATCATGAAAAATACATTTGACGCCAGAATTATTTGACTTAAGAAAAGTTAATTTCGGTGAGTTAGACTGTATACAGACATTATAAGGCCCCATAAAAAAATTATTAGTTTATCACCTCGCGCGCATCACTTTTGCGGAAAACCCAATTTATTTTTACTCATTTTACTATTTAAACGATCATTTTTTTGTGTTATATTCACTTGGAATGCTTCGGATTTCTACACATAAATTAATATGAACGACTCTCAAGCTCACAACGGGGTCCACAAAATATGGGCGTCGTATTTGCATGATTCTAAAATGATGATGGACGATCTGGCCCAACGTGAGATCACTACAACATCGGAGGTCGGTAAAAAAAAACCTCCCGCCCTCATCAGATTTTATGATTTGGTAGGGTCATAAACTAATAATTATTTTTATGGGGCCTAACTTGAGCTACACCTCTCTTTTGTCTATGCTCTAACTTGTTCTTGCACAAACTTTCACAACCATGAGGTCTTGCATTAGTATGATTTTTAATTTGCGTTTTTTAATTATCTTCAAAATCCGAATATTTTTTTTGTCACATAAAAGTAAATGAAGGAACAGAATAGTATGCATGCCTTATCATCAATGTCAAAGACAACAACAAACATTACATAATAGCTAAGCACATGACTTAAAGAGTGCATTAAAATGAAAAAATAAATAAATTAAAACTTTTTAATTATGATTTTTTTTATCATCAATGTAAATACAATGAAGGAAAATAATATATTATTAAAAATACTAAAACTCAACATATTTCAAGAAAAAAATATTTATGAAAAAACAACCTTAAAATAACACATATACAGTAATACTGCATCAGTCCCTATGTTTTTTTTACTTAACCAAAGTGGCCTAGGATTGTATCATTAAATTCTAGGCCCAGCAGGCCTCGGAAGAGCACAAACGGTCAAACCGGACGGTACACGAACAGTGAGAGCATGGAGGTCCATGGTGAGAGAAGGCTCAATCAAGGTTTAGGTCTGGCTAGGCCTAGAAATTATCTAGTGTAAAAAGCAAAACAACCTTAAGGTAAAAACACAAAAATAACATTTTTAGGTACACAATGTACAAATTATTCATATACATACATAGATTTAGAATTTTCTAGATTTTTTTCCCTCAAAGCACCTTGTTTAAGCAATCCGAATTGAGCGAAAAAAGCACCACCTATCCTTCGAATCACCATGTGTGTGTGTGTATCGAGTGGGCGTTTTGTTGTTGGTTGCGCACGTGTCTTAACAGCCAATCACATCACTTATCGACAACAACAAACATTACATAATAACTAAGCACGTGACTTAAAGAGTGCATTAAAATGAAAAAAATAACTAAATAAAAACTTTTTAATTATGATTTTTTTAACGCATTTGTCATTTTCTACCGATATTTTATAAAGATAATTAAAAACGCACAGATAGATTGTTAATTAACCTGTTAATACTGCAATCAATTGTTCTAAAAAAATCAATTTACTGTATCTAATTTAAATTTGCTTTAAAAATTGAGCTTCTAGGTTTTTAGATAGTTCAAATTTAATACCAAGGATACATATCGTATGCAAACATACTTTTTTGTTTTTTTTTTTATCTAGGGGCCTAGCCCTAAGTATTTTATCTAGGGGCCTAGCCCTGAATCAATACTAAATTTTGTTTTCTGAATATTTTGTCTCGGCCCCATATCGTAAAATTCTTTTCAAAATTGTTTGGTATTTTAGTGATAGATTTGTTTTATATCCAGAGATATAAAGTTCCAATCTTAATATATTAAGAAACCCACAGAAATTATAATTTTTGGGGGTTGATGTCTGGTCCCTACGCCCCTTCCTACTCAAGGTCCACCTAAGTTGAGAAATATTGATCCCCCCACCGTAGCGCCGTGCCGTGATGCAGCAGAGCTGAATAGAGGGGGCCCGATGCCAGATAAAGGAGGCCCGGTGCAAAACTTCGTGTTGTTTCTAGGGGTCCAGTGTCCTCCCCATGCCAATCTTCAAACAGAATGCGTTTCCAGGGTATCAGAGAGGCAATTTTCACAGGTAAGTTATAGCAATCAATAATTTGAAAAGTTCAAAATAATACTATTGTCCAAGTCAAATGTGGAGCCTGGATCGGGTTACGATCGTTAAATTAGGTATTGATTTTGCTAAAATAAATGTGTTATAGGCCTATTGGGGAAATAATTCAGAAAATGCTAATAATTGAAATGTTTTTATTAATTGTGTTTTTCTTTTGATCAACCAAAATAAAAACATAAGTAAGAGTGGACTTACAGCACGTTTCGAAACCTGTCAGGTTTCATTGTCAACTGGCGTGTCATCTGGAGTGTGGAATTCCACGACGATGTTTGTGAACAGCGCCACCATTCGATCCAATCGGACGTTCCCCCTCCTCTTTCATTAGCAGCTGATCGTAGATGTGTGACAATTCATGGGCCCCTTCATCCCTGTTCAGATGATTCATGGGCAGATTTCGAAACGTACTGTAAGTCCACTCTTATGCTTTTATTTTGGTTGATCAAAAGAAAAACACAATAAAAATTGGAAATCGACAAACAGATGAAATTTTTCCAACATAATTGAAATGTGTTATAAATTTAACAAGAGAAATACAAAATAACGAACATAAAGATGTTACAATCATTTTTATGTGTCACTTGGTATCACGTAACATAACATTTTGATTCTGTTTGAAAACGAAAAATCTTAAAGGTGTCTAAACATATTTTCAATTCATAAACAGACTTATATCATGGATGTATAAACTAGCAGTCGCGATCTCGGGCTGAGAATTTCTAAAAGCGGATAGCGCCAGGCTGGTGATGGGGACACCCCTTCTGGAGTCCAGGGAGATATCTGCGGACTCCCAGAGGGGGCGGGGGTTCCCCTAGCACAACCCCTGGATCCACCCATGATTGATATAATATGAAGTCTATTCAACTGTGTTGTGATTTTAATTTTAAGTAGGCCTGCTTAGGCCCATGTTCATGTACACACCAGCATAAACGTTCATTTCTTGTGTAGGTCCACTCCATGGTCGTTTTTAACTGTTGAAATACGAACAACGAATTGTTGAATGAATGTAAAATACATATTCATATGTGAAATCTAATTTTCACTTGTTTATATCCACTTTCCATTGGAAGTCGTATCAAAATAGTTTATGTGTAATATTTTCAACAATCCAAGTGTATTTTGACTACATAATTCGGGTAGATGATTGATTATTCATATTAATTTGTGGTTTGTTGTCTAAATATGAATTCTAGTTGAAAATCTAAACGTAAACAAGTCCACGTGCGAAACGCCTACTAATGCTGGGATTCCCCGTCACGTGACTTCATTGATCTGTCAATTAATTATTGACGTCATGATCAGCCTGTGTAAGAGCCATGCGCAGTAGCCTATGCGCGGGCTTGTAATGTTTTGGCAAGATGCCGTCCGAGCAGCAGAAATCTGCTAATAGTAACTTAACAACTCAGCCTGAAAAGCCTTTTCATTACACGTAAGTTTTAAAATTATATGGAATTATGTTCTTCAATCATTTAAGATGAATAGTATGCAACTGTCATGGCTATTTACCCGTTTTAACACCCTTTAATTTGCAGATACCTGAAGGAGTTTCGGACTCAGCAATGCCAAGATTTCTTGCAGCACAAGTGCCCAAATCATCGGCCGTTTACCTGTTTTCATTGGCATTTTATGAATCAAAGGCGGAGAAGGCCTATACGTAGACGAGATGGGATATTTAATTATAGTCCTGATGTTTATTGTACAAAATATGATGAAACGACAGGAATATGTCCCGATGGAGAAGAGTAAGTCTATTTTGAATTTTCGCATCGCGATTGGACGAGTGGTTGTTATTGTGGTCGCCATATTGTTGTGTAGCTAACCCATCATGTTGTTGACACAACAGCTCGTTGTGTTATTGTCGTTCATAGTTTCTGCTAATATTTGTTTTATTCAAAGTGTTTTAATAAATATAAAACCACATATGTTTGTTAGAATATGTGTTGTTAACATTTTGATCGAAAATGCTTGCATTTTGATGAAAATTACGTTTTAAATTTGCTATCGTACTCGAGCTTACGGCGATTTGGATTAGGCGCGCATTGTGTGTGTTGAGTTCATCCTCGCTCAATTAAGCATCTGCCAGTGAGTGTGTTGGGCGAACGGTCTCAACAAGTCTGAAATTAAAACTTCATCATCATAATCACGTTGTACCAACAGTTGTATATATCAATATTATTATTAAATTATATTTAATTTAATATATAATGTAGATATTCAAGTTTTATTTATTTTATTATTTTTATGCCTTTTATTTAATTTAAATAAGTTGCTATAAAAGCATATCAACATTTTGGCTTATGTTTACTGATAATTTAAGTAGGTCATTGTAGTAGTGGGTTAAATAATTATTTTTTCTGCGCTATTAATTAAATAAAATTCTTTACATTATAGTAAAATTGAAATAATGAACCTTTAACAGTACAGTATTATTATTAAATAAATTATCTCCCATGCATACTCCATATTCCATCTGACCTTGATTTTTCCAGGGTCCAAATTTACCAGTAAATGCATCAAAACAGTATTTGTTTAACTCAGAATTGAGAAAAAGTCTAATTTTTCAAATGCATATCATGTTATTTTATTAATTTGGGGAAGTAAATTATCAGGAATGATGATGACATAATTTATGTTGAAATATTGAATCCAGTCAAGATGAATGCTAAGTATTAATTTAAATTCATTTCATGGGATATTTTTTATTTGAACTTGCCAAAATAGATAAGTATAGGCTGATCTACTAAATATGAATTTTAGTGAACTGATAAGTTACTACAAACCCTGAATTTCCCAAGAAGAGGATAGTAATATACAAACCCTGAATTTGGCATTGTTTTTTTTTACATGTTTGCATAGCGTTAATAGTCTGAGTTTTAAAAACAAATTACAAAATCTGAGAATATTTTGTTTTCAACCACAAACAGACAATTTTATTAGTTGGAGATAGTTTTTAAATATGTTATTATAGTAACCTAATTATTCACTTGATCAAGCATTGACAGAATTTGGAATTTTCCATTATTCAAGTAACTGAGTCACTTGGAAGTTGTTAGCTTTGAGTAAAGCACTGTATTTTGCAATTGTTTCTTCTCTCCACTCAAGAAGAGGATAGTATATACCTGCCAACTCTCACGCAAAATGCGTGAGTCTCACGCATTGCTACCTATTTTGGACGTCTCATGCATAGATAATTTTTCTCATGCATTAGCAGAATTCTCACGCAATATAGAGCAAATTATGGCTAGAAGCAGTGGTAATTTGGATGAAATCGGTCCAAAATTGGCAGATGACATTTTTTTTTGCTTGTCGGATCGAAATCTGATAAAATGTGGCCCATCACCAGCGGTAGGGATTGTTTGAAGGTATACAGTAGAAATAGTATAAGCAGGGACATAGTTTTCTGGGCGGAAGTAGGTGGGGCCCCTCACCCTTCCTCCCCCACTATCATCAAGCAAAAACGGATTTAAAGAGTAAAAAATGTTAAGAGAAAAAACGTGTTCCCACATTTTGAGTGGGGTTCTGCACTTTTCGACTGTATAGTCAGGGATATAGCTAGAAAAAATTCAAGGGTGGGCTAGCAGCAATGTATGGGTGTGTGGTATGATGACAAAAAACAGTATTTTTACCTTTTTCATAGGCTTAGGGTGGGTGGATGGTTAAAATTAGGCTGGTTGGGAGGTCTTAAAATAAGCTTAAGGGTGGGTGGAACATTTTTTGGGTGGACGGCCCCGCCCATCTCCGCCCTGCATAATTAAATCACTGTATAGTCCGAGATGCTCTGTATGAGTGTCTAGAAGTATTTAAAAAAATTCTCTATAGGAGACTCCCAGACTTACCTCCTGCCGCAGTCAGTCTTTCCGTGCCTTTCCAACTATAAAATGGATCTGGTCTGTTCCCTCTGTTTAAACAATTTTGGATCTGCCCTGCTTATTTTAAGACCTTCCACCCACCCTAATTTTAACATACCATCCCACCTAAACCTCTGAAAAATGTAAAAATGCTGTTTTCAATCTTCTTCACCACCCAGCATTGTGGCTGCCCATCCTTGGATTTTTCTTGATACATTGCTGTATTAGTTATTAGTTTGGGTGGGATTATGCCCAGGTTTTCAAAATGTGTAGAGAAACAATAGCATTCAGTCGTGACCTGTCACTGACACGAATTAACATTTTGTTAACAAATTCTTCAGTAGTTCGTGCCTGTAACAATTCTATGAAATGTTGACAACCACACACTAAGAAAAATTTAAGAATCTTTGCGAATTGGCGAAGGACAACAACCTGGCCGATGGGCCCTTGTATCTTATATGATCTCCAGTGTGGGAGACCAGTTGTGGAAAATTGGGGTACGTAGAACAGAATAAGTTCAATCTCAGCTTCTGTCGGTGATCATAAAATATACGCTCCGCCCACCAACACCGCTCTCGTTACCGTGTTTGAATCGCTGCGCATTTTTACTAGAAATGTTCATATGCGTCCCTGAATTACTTGAAAGCCCTAGAAAAACAAACATGCATTTTCCAGTACTGGAAACTCCTGGAATATGCTAATTGTCAATTGAATATCGTGGAAATTTCGTGATATTGAGGTAAAACATAGTTGCTTCGTTAAACTCCAAAGGTTTATTTTTATTTTTTGAACCACACATGGTGAGACCATTGAGTGAAATTTATAAAATATGATCTGAAATGTACTTGAAATGTTCTTGAATTTTACTTGCTTTAAGATGTATGAACCCTGTTAAAACGTGTTTCAAAGGAATTTAAACGTGTTTAAAAGCACATGTTCTTTTAGGTTATTCACTATAAACACGCCCCAAAAGACAATATTTGTTCTGGTATATTTATCTTGCTTAATCTTTCCTAGTACTTTATCTACAATATATAAACAAATACAGGATGTATCACATTAATACTAAAAGGAAAGTACGGCTATTTATAGTAGTTGGGAAATCCTAATAAAAATATCTATAAAGAGTTATGGACACCTTATTGTTGGTGATAAAATGTGATCAGTTTTTGTTTTTGTTTTTTTTATTAAAAGATTATAATAATAATGTACCTTTAATGAATTAATGAAACCATAACCAAGATCTTGTGTGAGCCTTCTCTCTTAGTTTAATGAGAATGTCATTTTTTTTTCAGTCCTTGAAATTAGGACGAAATGTCCATGGCAAAACGTAGTCACTGTAAATAGGATTGTCATACTTTTGTTCTACAAATCTTTCCAACTTTTTAAAGCCTTTTATATTGCCAATTATCATGTTGACTAATGTTTTAATGTAATCTTTTGAATGTATTGTTAGAATGGCAGGTCAGTCCCTCTAACAGGGATGTAGCTAGAGAAAATCAAGGGTGGGCTGGCAACAATGCATTGGTGGGTGGTATGATGACTAAAAACAGTATTTTTACCTTTTTTAGAGGCTTAGGGTGGGTGGCAGATTGAAATTAGGCTGGGTGGAAGGTCT